>JAGFZM010005006.1:29535-45259 GCA_017657215.1 Limnothrissa miodon | reverse complement strand
TGTGTGTGTGTGTGTGTGTGTGTGTGTGTGTGTGTGTGTGACTCAGAGTGTTGTAAGCAGTGTTACTGAGATGTTCTCAGTATTTCTCTAAACTATAATGCATTGTGACACTGTAGTGGGTTTTTCAGTGGCTGATGTAGTCTATCAGACTCAGATGCCATGCGTCACACCTAAATGACTCCTGACTTTAAAATCAAAGGAGGTTAGGATAAGTTATAATGGCATCATTAAACTATACAATATTACATTCTGCATAGGAATCAGTGTAAATTGGCGCTTCTGGATTTATGAATCTTTGTGAGAAAATGTTAATTTCGTTTATTCTGTTAATTTACTTTTCAGGGGGAAAAGTAACACCGGAAATAAGTGGGCCTATGTTTCAGCTAACCCACTCAGCTTTAGCCTATACATTTTCTGCTGATCTTATCGAATGTTTCTCCGAAGTGTAGGCGTGATACTGGGTAAGGAAACCCCAAGTTGTGTAAAAAACTCATGGTGACAAAGATGAAACCAAAGTTGCATTCATCTCACAGAAGTTCTGACCCTGTCTGCAAACTGACCCTATTTATTGTGTACATTCATATTATGCAATAGAGCCTAAAATTTGCATAATATTCTTTTTGTCTCGACACATTGTCAGAGTGTGACACACACAGCATGCACGCATACACACAGAGAAATTGTCATATGGGTCCCCCTGGTGGCAGGATGTAATACAAAACTGCAACTTCAACTCCCAGGTCTCCCGGCATCGGACTGAAGCTGTTTAATGATTGGACACTGGAGCGTCTTTCTCCCAAAGACACTGTGATTGGTCAAGACATAGCTACGCTTTGAACGTGTTTCCCGCAGCTTTCCTGTCGTTGTTTATCTTTTTCAACCACCCGGTACCCGTCAGCCTTAATTTAGTTCTGTTAAATGGTAAGGGAAACTCTACAACATGCCAGTCCACTCCCGTGAAAAGAAGGAAAACAACCACGAGGACATGGAGGTGGATTATCCGGAGCAAGACGCTAGCAGTTCTGACGAGGAAGATACTGTAAGCTCATCTGTCTCTGAAGATGGAGACAGTTCAGGTAACATCAGACAAATTGTGGTTAGCTTGTTGCGAACATGTGGCGTAAAGCATTTAGGTGTAAACTAATGTTAACAATCTACAATAAATCACTGCCGGTTGGCGCAAACAAGGGCCAGTTCGCGCAATTTCTTCCAGGGTCCGGGGCTCACTGTAGCTTATATCCTATAATATTTACGATGTTGTTGCTTACTAGCTAACTGGCTAGCTAATAAGTTGTCATATCAACGTGGCATGGCATGCACAACACTAAGAAATGTTTTGCAGAAATGGACGACGAGGACTGTGAAAGGAGGAGGCTTGAATGTCTTGACGAAATGACGAATCTTGAGAAGCAGTTCACGGACCTTAAAGATCAGTAAGCAGGCCTAATACTGTTGCCTCCCATTGACCATATTTCATTATTAAGTTACCGTTGTTTTCATGCTTTTTAAATCATGTATTGCGTTGATGTCACATCATCAGTGCTGATTCGTCATCTATGAAACTATTTTTCTCAGATTGTACAAAGAGAGACTGAGTCAGGTTGATGTCAAGCTGCAGGAAGTCATGGCTGGCAATGCTCCAGAATACTTAGAACCTCTTGCCACACTTCAAGAGAATATGCAGATCAGAACCAAAGTAGCAGGTGGGTTTCAAATCATGGTCATCAAAGTTGGGTGTTGTTAACAATAAATGTCTTCAAGAAGGCAAGTTTTTGAGGTGAGGAGCCAGTTTCGAACTAAGACTGTGTGGATTTGCCACTTTATTTGATTAATCGTTCTTGCTGTCTGTTTCATTTCAGGTATTTATCGTGAGCTGTGCCTGGAATCTGTAAGGAACAAGTATGATTGTGAGATGCAGGCTGCCAGTCAACATTGGGAGGTAAGATGGCTAAAGATAGGGGTCAGAGGTCAAATGTTCACTTTAATGGCCTCTTGTCACGCACACAACATTAAAGTGCATAAACCACACTTTAGATAGATTTGGTAGAGTTTAGTTTATTTTAATTAAATCAGAACAGGGACGTCTCTGTCTGCCTTCCTGTGTCCTAGCACTTGGATAACCTTCACTGCACTTGACTCCACTGATGGACTACTATCCCTTAGCGCTATGCTCTTACAGGTTTCTTCTATGTAGCTTGATTGTTATCCTCCTTTGTTAGTCACTCTGCTAAATGCATGACTGTAAATGTTTCTTCAATGTCTGTCTACTGCATATTTAACAGAGTGAGAAGCTGCTGCTCTTTGATACTGTTCAAAGTGAACTGGAGGAGAAGATAAGACGTTTGGAGGAAGATAGGCACAGTATAGATATTACCTCAGGTAAAAGAAAAAATATATAATTTTTTCATTGGATTGTGTATCTAATCTAGAGAAGGTATTCATTATAAGTAAACTTTATTTTTGTGGTCAGAATTATGGAATGATGGTTTGCAGTCAAGGAAGAATAAGAAGAAGGATTCTTTCACCCCTGGCAAAAAGAAGAAGCCTGTTGTTGTATCAGATATCCTTCCCGATTCCTTAACCTTTGCCAATGTTGTGTTACCACTACATTCTTTTAGTGTAAAAGTTCACTAGCTACCGAAAAAGGCACAAAACCTTCCAAACATTTTGCAAGTTTTTGTTGTTGCTTAATGCTGAAACTAAGTTTTCCTTTATTTTATGGCCTCTATCTAGAACTACACTATGCATAACCTGAAATGCTGGTCGTAGTTGTGGGGCACTTGTGACATGAATTTTTGTGGCAAGTAGTCATAGTAGACAGAACTTACATGTTAGAGTTACTTTAATCTATGAAGGTTAAATTAACAGGAAAATGTCATTACATTAATGTCCTTAGTGTTTAGATGGGGGACCATATTGTGTTGCTAGTGAGTTGCTTGTTAGTGAGTTCTGTTTCCTTAACCTTCTTACGGCCATATATTGTTTACATGTTGCAAGACTTGGATATACTTGAGGACTGGACAGCAATACGAAAGGTATTGGTTTGTTAGAGTTTGTTTGAATTTCTTTCTCTGTGGGGATATACCGTACTGTTGTGGGTTTGTAATTTTCTGGTTGTTGAATAAATTGTCATGCCTTTGTCGAGCAGGCAATGGCTTCCATGGGGCCGCACAGAATGAAAGTTGATGGTAAGGGCTTCGTACACTGTCTCAATGTACCCATATGAAGTATAATAAGTATAATGCCAATCACAAATACAGTAGTAGAGATATTAAATGCTGTGCAACGAGTAGCCCATTGCTCACTGCGCAGCATTTAATATCTTTTTTACTTGTTTCTCTTGTACTAGATGCACTGCATATAAAGGCAGAGGTGCCATATTCATAATACTACTGTTGCAACAAACATATATATAAACTGCTCAACACTTAAACAACACAATGTAACTCCCAAGTCAGTCACACTTCTGTTAAAATCAAACTGTCCACTTAAGAAGCAACACTAATTGACAATCAATTGATTTTGTTGTCAGCACATTGAACTATGGAAAGAAACAAAGTATTGAATAAGAATATTTAATTAATTAATTCATTCATTCATTCATTCATTCATTCATATGTGTATTTATATATATATATATATATATATATAATATATATATATACATACATACATACATACATACATATATATATAAATATCTTCATTGCTAGATATACAATTAGATCAGAGGGAATCGCAGGTGTAGATACAGTGTAATTAATATTTTAAAACTTCACACGGGTTACATCATCTTACACATCGTAGATGTGTTGTCATTTTCACCATCCTTCAGACCCTACTTCTCCAGGTCCTGAAACTCTTCTATCCGCTGACTAAATGTTCTAGTTCCCCCAAAGCCTGAGAAGCATCAACACGTTGCTCGCTCAGAAGAAGGACGTCTTTTCTACAACAACAAGTGGTATTCAAGAGGGCAGGCCATCTGCATCAGTAGAAAGGATGAATATCCCACCAGGTAGGATGAATGGCAACTTATTTGGTTTTGTACCTTCAGAGCCTGAGGCTACCACCACACGTAACGTAAGGTATTTTTAAAAAATGTGGATTTATTCCTTCCCGACCAGGCTTTTGGACTTCTGATTGGCCAACATTTGCTTTGTGGACAACATGTGGACAGATTTTTTTTCCAAAACTGTTCATGTAGACAAGATGTAAAAATAAATAAATAAATAATAAAAAAAATACCAGTGTGTGTACGTGTGCCTTATACCAAGAGTGAAGCTGTTTCTAATCTCCATTTTGTTTTTAACCTCCACCCACACCTCTCTCTGTTTTCTTTCCCTTCCCAGTGCCATCATTACCACTATCAACCATGACGAGGTCTGGTTCAAACGACTGGATGGAAGCAAGTCGAAGCTCTATATCTCGCAACTGCAAAAAGGCAAATATACCATCAAGCACTCTTAGTGGTCCCCAAACTCTTTCCACTTGTCCAGCCTTTGGACTCTTCACAGACATGCCCCAACACCCATCCACACCCACACCTTATTATTAAGTTGGCCTGTTAAATGCACACACGTAGGGGAAGGAGGCTAAGTCTGGGTGGCCTCTGTGTACATAAAAATGTATGTAGGTGAATTGTTATGATGAGGCCATATTTTTACACTCTAATGTTGACACGAAAGATAAGCTGCTAAAAAAAAACCCAATAGGTTTGAAGGGTTGGAAACATGAAGAAACTGGAATGTAGAGTATTGGGCTTGGGGCGTTTGAGAGTGTGCCTTAGAAGAGGTGAGCGTCCCATCCTGAAGTGTGTCCTCAGTTGACTCGCTGAGAAAAGTATTAAGTTCACAACCTCTACGGTGACGTCCGCTAAATGGACATGTCGTCTGTAAATTACTCTACAGACAATTTGCGGTAGAACAGACATGTCGGAAAGCTTTTTTCCACTGCGTGGCATTAAGTTGATTTTATGATGAGTCTGATTTATTGTACAATGCAGACCTGGCTCATGTCAAGTCTTTAAAAATGTATCTTTGCCTGCTGCTGTGTAAAAATTCTTGTTGGTGCCATTGTTAATTAGAAAGGTCTGCATATGATGGCTTTGCAGATGTTTTATTTTTTCATTTTATTTAATTTATACATATTTATACATATATAAACTTGACTTTCACCATTGAGACAACTATTAAACAGGCTATTCTGTGAAACGGTAATGCTGAGTAGGTACCATTGAATGTCAAATGTACAAATAGTCTGCATATCTAAATGGTGCACAAGACGAGGGTTGTCTTCATGATAGATTAAGACGGTAGAAAGGACTTGTCATTTTCTTCTTTTTATATTTGCTGTTTCTCCATCAGATCTGAAAGTGTCTGATATGAAATCCACGTGTGTGGTACATAAGGCTCACTTAAGAGCTGACAATGCAAATATGCTTGCAGCAATCCCACTTATCAGAGGGGTGCAGTCTTGTGTTGAACTGCTCTCATGGAGAATTTGAATGGTTTGTTTTTAATTTTTGCATTTCTGACTCGTCTGATCTCTCACTTTCTGTGAAAATATGTAGCAGTGAACCACTTCTTGAACTACTTGCCATGACGCCATGATGTGCACCTTTTTTATTATTGTTATTATTATCATTATTATTAAAGTGTAGGCCTATATTTTTGTCCATCTCATTTAAAAGAGGAGGAAGTTGAAAGTTGTTGGAATAGCCTACATATTTGCTACCATGCATTTTTGTCATATTTTGTTCAATGGAGTCTTTATTGACTTAATAAAGAATGAAATGGAAAATAACCTTCTTGTGGTGATGAATGAGTGAATGATTAAACAAAATGAATAAATCTCTCCCCTCATCTCAAGTGCATGTTGGTGCTAACCTGGATTTATTCATTTAGGAACAGCCATAGCCTACCTACCTGCCAGATGATCCCACAAGGCTGCCAGTAGTCCCAGACTAGCAGGGAATTGGTTGAGCACAGCTTTCACATGCCATTGGGTTACATGCACTTGAGCATGGCTTTGCTGTCCAACAACTGACTGTTTACAGCATCCGGCGAGCCACTACGGCTATTCTTAACCATTAATTAAAAAAAATGTAGGCCTTATTTGCAAACTCAGGCAGAGGTTTTGTTTCTCTGAATAGGTCATCTTCTCACAATAGTATTATTCAGAATAATCCTGTTGTAGCCTACTGCTGCCTTTTACAGTCCATTCTAAATAAAGCAATTTGACTCATAATTCAATTACAACAACTGACTTACTATCAATAATGAGTTTATATTCTAGATATTCTAGTTAATGGTCTAAGGTACTAAGGTGCAATAAGCTCATGCAGAATAATATGAATAATGATCTGAAATGGATAACCAAGAGTTAGGCTATGCTCCTAATTAAGTTAGGTTAACAGTTAACAGGTACTAGTAGCCTAAATGGTGAATATGTGTACCCGAATATTGAAGTGTTGCTGAATATTAATGCCCACTTTCTAATAGAGGTAAAGCTTTAAACGAAATGGCACCGGAACATTTTGCTGCGTGTTCTTCCCAACGTTCTCTCTGCCAGTCTGACCTCGATCGATTATGCGCCAGCGCCATCAGTCTCCTGAGAGTACGCAGCTGCCGCTATCAGAAGAACCCATACAGCTAAAAAAAAAAAAAAAAAAAAAGAAGAAGAAAGAAAAAGATGACGACCTAAGTGAAGGGGGACACTGGCTTTGCCGATATGTAAACTATCCACTAGGTGGAGGTAGAAGCATTTGAGCAGCAGGGACGTGAAGAGATTTTTTCTCGCAATCTGTATTTGGGGCATGGGGCAAGTGATGCTGCAGACATTCCCGGACAGATATGGTTTTGATAAGACGTTGTTTTCTTTAAGATTAGCTCAATCAAAACCTGCTACCGGCATCATTCGGTAGGCGAGTTTTGTCAGAGAAATCACAATTAATCTCAACACACAATTGGAAACACTGCTTTCTGCTGTTTGAGAGAGCTGGTATTCACAAACTATCTGTTGACACAGTGGTGACAGTGAGGAATACTAATGGATTAAGATGCACGGTGGCGGTAAAGTGATAGCGCTAGGCTAAAGGTTTATGCTGGGTGAGGCCTGCAGATCGTTCACAGGGGCAGATGGTTCACAGTTCAACTGATAACTTGGGGGTCAGGAGGACACACTCTTTGACATGCTATTCTCAGTCAAATAGCTGCTTGTGAAGCATCTTCAGAATCTAGTATTAGCTCTTATACGTTATTTGCCTTATATAGCTATTTATTCATCTACTTAGGAAGCCAGGTCTATCTGAAGGAGGCCTGCAAAATGTAAATCTACACCAACCCATGCATCGGTTGATAGGGTTCACCCTCAGAGCACTGAGCTCTGAGTTGGCAAAACGTCCAGCCCCTGAAAATAGGCTATTACAATGTTGTGAGATTGTGATATGGAAATATATTGAAATTTGCAACTGACAGAAACCTGAGTGGACGGGCCAGACAAGCAGCCAGGTAAGGAGGCAGACAGGTTGTCAGGTCAGGCTCATGCAGAGTGAGAGTGTTGGATGTTAATGAGGTTTTCCCTAACAAGGTGGTGAGTGAGTCTGCCTGCAGAGTGCAGAATTTGCGCTTTTGATCAGGATGGAGTGGGGGTGGGGACGAGGGGGTTTGAGATAAGAGTTTTGTACTTGTTTTCTTATGCAGTCCCAACATGCTTTGCATCAGTGTGCTGACTGCAGTTTTCTCTGCTATTCTTTAGCTCTTGTTTGTTTGTCCCCTTTTCCATTGGATAGCGTTGGGGATTCCCTCTGTCAACTAGAAACATAACATCTGTCTGACACGATGCAAGTGCATTTTTGAGGCAAATGCTCTCAGCTTTGATTTGACTTAGATTTTGACTTGACTTTCAAATCTTAAATCATATGGCTGCTCTGGAGTCTTCCTGAGACCCATTTGGAGAATACATGTGTTTAAGTGCTGTTGTCTCCAGGCCTATGGTATTGCTCAGGTGCTTCCCAGCTCCTGAGGCCTATCTTGGTTGTGCAGATGGCAAATTATACACCCACGACAGGCTCCACTTAACCGCGCAGCCGTGCCCTGGCACATCACACCACCTCTCAGAACAGACGAGAGTGAATGAAAGAGGGGGATAGACCTTTTTTTTTTCTTGCGTATCAGTCCTGCCTACAACCAGCTCAGCGAAGGTGGAATCTCGTTCATCTTGAATGACCATACTTTTGCCTAAGGGCTGATGTCATCCATCTGCTTTCTTTATCTATAACTTTAACACACACACACACACACACACTCACTCCGACCCCATACCACCAACACCCCCACTCACTGAAGGTGCTGAGGTTACTCGCTTCCTTCTCTCTCCCTCGGGCACAAGGCCCTGGCGAGGAGGTGTTAAATGTTTCACGTCTCCGCGGCGATGTAACATGGCCACTTTCTCGAGTGACACGCAGCTCGACTGAATCATTTATGAGGGAACCAGGGGACTTTAAGGTGGTCCACACCAGAGCAGCCCGCAGAGGAGAGCAGCAGTCCATCTCTCTCTCTCTCTCTCTCTCTCTCTCTCCCTGTGGGATAAAAAGAGAGATGGACAAGACAGTGAGAGAATGGAAAGGGAAGAGAAAGTGACAGAGAGAGAAAAGATAGGCCTAATGAAAAGGACGACTGCAGATACAAAAGAAAAAATGGGGGCACAGAGAGTGGGAAAGATTGAGGCATCCACCCCTCATCACCCTTTTCTTCCTCCTCCCTCTCTCCTGCAGTCTTTGGTAGAGTGGAATCTTCCAGAAACATATACAGAAGCAGTTTGACTAACCCCCATCAAAGCAGTGAATAAGCGGGGGAATAAGCTCTTTCTGAGAGTAATGCTTTATTTCCTCTGCTGCATATGAGGGTGAAGTTAAGTGTGTGTGCGTGTGTGTGTGTGTGTCAGGGTGCTGCCATGAGGGGACAGTGTTGCAGTTGGAGGCGTGATAAGTGGCTTAAAGTCAATGATGCCTCAGCAGTCTCTCTCTCTCTCTCTGTGTGTGTGTGTGTGTCATTACTCCCTGTATCTATTTTCACTTTCCATATGAATTTCTCTCCCTTTATCTGCTGTACCATAACTGTGTATGCTGTGTACTGGCCTTTCCTGTAACTCTCTCTCTCTTTACAGCTTTCCTAATCACGTTCACCTTTGTCTCGTTTCTATCTCTCTCAAGCTACACCTGTGAGTGACCCATCTAAAGAAAGCAATTGCCCTTTACAGTAATATCTAACTGCATCGGCATCAGCAAAGACATATTTGTTCTTTATATTGTAATATATTTTATTTAAACATAATTTCATTGTTCAGTTTGGCATTAATATTGATTTCTAAGTTCAATTGTTTTTACTATTTTACTATTGTTTTTTGTGATCTTGCCAAATGCTCCTCATTTTTCTCAGATTTTCAAGATCTGATCTTTGATTCAAAACAATGCTCTGGAGTAAATCAAGCCTTAGCCCAATTGTTTGAGGTCACCAAGTGCTATCAGTAGTAATGAGAACAAAAAATATGATACATGCACTATGCACAGAATAGTGACATGCCTGCCAGAGCTGACTGATTAACTGTCAGTGTACAAAATGTTCTTATTCTTCTACTTACCCACAGTAGCCTACCTTAAACAACAGGGTTAAGAAATCACAAAGACAATCACTTGAGTCAATTAGAGTCAATATCTCTCAAAAATATTTTTGGTCCAATTGGTTTGGTCATCGATAACCTTTGATATATGAGGGTGACTTGACCTATCTGAAACTCAACGGTGCCCTTTTATGCTCTTCATTTCCTATTGAATGTCCTCAAAAAGGCCAGTATGGTCATAATGTGATTGCCGTGTGTTTTTAACTTTTGTTTGTCATTGTTTGTTTGTTTGTCATTGTTTGTTTGTCAATTTTGGTCTCTTTAACCAAAATTCTTTTTGAAACATCTTTAGGGACATCTTCGTCTCACCTCATGTTACTTGTCACCAAAACAACAACAACAACAATGGGATCAGTGTTTACTGGAAGTGTTGGAAGAGGTGGTCTGGTGAGTTGACTATGTGGAGCGACTAAAGGCCTTTATCAGTAAAATCAAATTAATCAATTAATTTGAGCCAGTCAATTAATTTGAGCCAGAATTTGAGTCCAGTCCAGGTAAGTGCCCGTTGAATGGCTTTTTGACTCCTGCTGGTTTGCACTTGTTTCTTTGTATAACAGCATACTGAATTCTGTTGGGTGGGTAATCTCCCCAGAGCTTGTTTATGTTCCTTTTGAAACACATAAGTCCTTCTGTTCATGTTTTGGATTAAGCATGCGGGATTTAGTATGTATAATTGAAGCTTACCCACCCCTGTGAGGAGTCGGTGGGCCACGCTGCTCGAGGGAATGAAACCGACTCCCAATTTCTTTCACTGCTGAGACGTGCCTGAGTGACCTGAAAAGTGAAAGTGGAGGTTTTATGACGAAGCAGAGAGAGAGAGAGAGAGAGAGAGAGAGAGAGAGAGAGAGAGAGAAAGAGAGTTTTTCTGCACTGAGAGAATGCTGCCTCTTTTTGCCACCACGTCACATGAATATTTATCAGCTTTTCTTGTATCTTCTAAAAGCCTTGTGCTGCTGTAGCGTTAGTTCTGTGGGTGCCCCCATGAAGCCATAAGAGGAGACTCCTGTGTCTGTGTGTGTGTGCTTGTGCATGACCATGGGTGTGTGTGCATTTGTGTGTGTGTCTGTGGGGGAGGTGAGATACTAAGTGTGTGTGTGGTGTGTTCTGTGTCTAGTTTCATCAGTTGGAGATAGATTCTGACAGATCAGGGATTGGGTCAGTCAGTGAGATTATCAGTAGTTTCTGGTATATCGTTGCAATTATGCTCTTTCGAATGGGAAATGTGCAGTTGGGTGTAGAAGCCAGTGGTCTATACAGACACTGGGACTGATGCTGCCATGTGGGCAAATCCCTAATCCAGCTTTGAGAGCTCGCTGGACATGCTCTGTCACAGCTATTCCAAAACAAAATGCCCACACGGGCAATCTCTTGCACTCCGCCTCCGTCGCTCTCCCTCTCTCTCTCCCTCGCTCTCGTTCAACACAGATTATGATCTACTCTGAGTCATACTCTGCCCCTACCAAATGTTCAGTGCCTCTGACCGACCGTCTTCAGTCCTGTTTGTTCTGCAGCTGTGTATGGCAGTAGCCCTAGACATCCAAACGCAAGCATACATGAACAATGTCATTTGTGAATACACACACACATACACACAGACACACGGAGGTCTGCTTATACTACGCAGTTGTACGTACACACTCTTAAAACCCCTCTAACTTTCAAAGCCCACTTTGCCCCTGAAGCGGCACTCGTTCTTGCCTGTGTGTGCCTCGAACGGCCCTTATATAACACAGAAAGAGAGGGGGAGTGGAGGAGGAGGGTGGGAGAAAGAGAATGCTGCTTCCTCGTTTGGTTCTCCCCTTCGCCAGGCTGATTGAGCATTACTCATTCCCTGGGGGATCCAAAGAGCCCACAGCATGTGTAGTGCTCACAGGGTACAGAGAGAGAAAGAGAGAGAGCACACTCTTTAAGGCTACTGTTGGGGAAGTAGATGTGTTGGATGCCTCCAGCCGATATGAATGGGGGAGAGCCTGGCCACCATGATCCCTGTGTGAGCAAGATGTTCCTGCTTTGTATGAGTGCCATGAGGCGAGAAGGATCTCAGAGAGGACCTCATTGTTGACTGGCACTGAGCTAATGGAGGATCTTATGGAAGTGAGAGCGAGTGAGTGAGTGAGTGAGTGAGTGGCGACATCTACAAATTGAACCTTCCCCATTAAGGACCAGACATTGCTGAGTGGAGCATTCTTTAACGGATGGGTTTTGTTGAGGAGGAGGACTGGATGTCCCAGCACACAAAAGCCTGTGTAAAGCCTTCATGTTGTCCTCCTGATTTGTGCATGCACCAGACTCAGATGATTTGGCCCGGTCAATGCACAACATCTCAGGGTGTGGTGCTAAGTGCGAGCGCTACTGTGACAAGGAAATATTTCAGTCACCTTCAAATATTAAAATGGAAAGTCTGCAATGGTAGAAGAGACTTAATTGCTTACCTATGTTTTTGTTTCAGTTCCAAAGTGTTCAGTTTCACCCTGATGACCAGCGAGGCCTGGTGTCTGCCCTTCTTAAATTGTATACATTACAAGCTGACAGGCATCTCCATTCAAAGGGCGACGCTCCATTATTGACGAGACTGAGTCACATTGCAACCCATAATATAACCCCACCCCACCCCCCAACACACGCACACACACACACACACACAGTTGTCGTTTGGAGAGAGATCCAGTGTCTCATTAGCAAAACAGGCTTCTTCGATTATTACCCCCGGACGAGCCGGGCACGTCGGGGTCACTCAACCATTTGTCATTTGTAAATTCACGCGTCTGTGATGTGATGAATGTGGGGAGGGACGTTGAGAGCAGGGGAAGGAGGGAAGCTGAGGGAGGCCGCAATCTGACGAGAACAGTCAAGTAGAAACAGGAGACTGTCCGGTGGTGGCAAGTTACAGTCTGGTCTCTTGGGTGATCTCATCCCATTTTAGAGAGAGACAGAGAGAGAGAAATGGTAGAAAAGAAAGATCAAGAGAGTCACTTGTTTACTCACGTGGTGTTGTTGAGGCTTGTTCTACAGACAGCAGTACTGTAAAGAAGGTCCTGGGGGAAAAGCATGGAAAGAACCACAACATAGCTCCTTGTATAGGCTGTCATGGAAAAGCACTGGGGCTTGACAAATGTGCCTCCCGGGTTTGTCCATACATCCATCACACTGCCTGTTGGGAAGACCATAGTGCATGCAGTCAATACTCATTGTAGGGCCGCTCACAATTATAAAAACTCATTGTTTAGACATGTACCACTCTACAATTGTACAAAAATAATACAAATTGGTTGTATTTCCTTTGCTTATGATAGGTTTCCTACACAGTATGTCACATTCCACATAATCAAGTAAATGTCAAATGAATTGGGTTGGCCAAGTCTGAAGAAGGGCCGCAGGGACTCGAAACGTTGCTGCAAAAAAACAGTACAATGGGAGCTCTCCAGTGTGCTCATCATTCATATTTTTATAATTTGTAATATTTTTATACATCATATGCATTACATGCGTGTTATATGTGTGCATCAGCAGCTTACTTTCTTCCACTGTTCCCACTGTTTGATTAGGACCCGTTCCATTAAATTGCATCCTAGATGATGCAGTATATCTAAAGGGAAGTGATTCTTGAGTGTATTAGTGACACTAGCGCATAGACGTGTTAGTGTTTCAGTATTTTATTAATCTTATATATAACAGATGATTTATATAGGTTGACATTGTTTTATAAGGCGAGTATTTACAACATGCATGTGAACAGAAGTAGGTGCGCTCAAACTCAGATTCTCCATCTTAGCGGATTCCGGTTATGAGCCTCTTGTCTTTTATTACAGATTGTAGCCTTGACTCTGTTTACTTTAGTGTCACAGAAGGACAAAGTTGTAATTCTGTGGAACTGCTGATGACTGTTTTGATATGGTTTCCTGGCTGAGTCATGATTAAGCACTAAATTGTTATCATGCTAAAAGAGATACTGTTTAGGTGTGTGCCTTTTTTATTTTGCCTGCTGTGAAGAGCATTCTGTTTCACTTAAAACAGTCAATTAGAGATTTCCCAAAGGCTCTAGCAGCGACACTGAACACATCTTATTTTATATTTTTGGCAACATCCCCCTTCAGCTCTTTTTTTCTGATACTAAGGCCTCCACAGGCCACTGACCTTTTAGTGTAGATATGTCTTAATTTGTCTCTCTAAGCACTTCCCTGTGTTATTAGTGGATAAAGATATAAACGACATCTCTCTCTCTCTCTCTCTCTCTCTCTCTTTCAACCCCCCACCCCCCCTGTTACCTGCTTTGTTCCCCAGCAAAGTCTATGTCAGCACAGTTCACAATCAAAGAACTGCAGTCAGCAAGTCCTGCTTGTACTCCAAGAGCTGCACTTACTGTCACTGACTGCCAAAGCCAGAGCTCTGCAAAGACAGGAGAAAAATACACCAAATCAACACTAAATGTCTTTCAAGAGTGACACCCAGTACCTCCCCCGGTCACACACACACACACATCCACACACAAACACACACATGCACACACGCATCACACGCAGAACAATAGCAGGTCGTAAAGACTGACACACAGACAGTTGGATGCTGGCCCAATTTCAGCAGGGAGTCCCAAGGACACGAGTCCCTGTGTTCCTCACGCTTCCCTCACCCCTCACACAGAGTCAGCACAACTCACCGCAAGATTAATTGGATCTAATATCACCCTTGTCCATTAATGCCATAGCAGAAGATGAATGGCTATCCTACTTGGGTTCTATTGCTCTTACTATATCTCTTTCTCTTGCTCGCTCTCTCACCCACTGTGTGTGTGTTTCTCTCTCAAGTGTATTTTTTTTTTTATTATTTTTCTTTTTTCTGTTTCTCTATATCTCTTTCCCTCTCTCTCTCTCTTTCTATTATTAGATTAGAGTAGATCAGGTAGATCAAGTCATTCAACTTTATTGTCATTAGCCATGTATAAATACAACGTAATGAAATGCAGTTTATCTAAACAGAAGTGCAAAGAGCAGAAGTGTGGAATATGTAAAGTGTACAGTATAGACAGTATGTACAGTATATACAGTCAAGAGCAGTATTTACAGTTAAGGACCGTGATATACTATGTTTATTATTCTGAAAAAATCATATATGCAGTAGGCTACCATGCGTCCATAACTACTGGCCCGACGCTAGCTGCTGCGGCTAAGGCAGCTATGGCCACGACTTCTTCTTTAGGGGCTGTTGCTGCTGTTGCTGCTTGTGGTGGCATTGAAGTTACTTGGTCTTGCTGCAGCCGACGCCAGTGCTGCATTATGTCTTTATTAGCATTTTATTGCCACTGCATTGGCGCCCTCCGCCCTGCAGACCAAGGTCCATCAGACCAAAGATATTGGCTGTGCAAAAAAGCTGGAGATAGAGATTAGTGAACAGTGGAAAAAAAACGACAGAAAGAAGCAATGAGGTTAAAAAAAAAAGATAAGACAAAGGGAGGGGAGTGGAGGCAGTGAAGAGAAGAAGAGATTGGGGGAGGGAGAGAGAGAGAGAGAAGGGATGGATGAGGAGAATACATCAGGAGGAGGAAATCCCTGGCTGGAGGTTCCCTGCTCAGCAGTTTGTCTGGGCTGCGCCACCCTGAGGTTTATCCCCGGCCCCCGGGCTGGGTGCTGACGCTGCTACTGCTGCTGCTCTAGTGCTGCTGCCGCTGCCACTATGCACAGCCACTATAAGTCACGGCCCTCCCTCCACGGATCCTCCTCCTCCTCCTCCCCTCCCATCACCAAACACTCTCCTCTCATCTCATCTCCTCCCCTCCCATCACCCCGGACTCCCCCTCCCCCCCTCCCTCGCCTCACACTCCTCATCCTCACCCAGCTTAGTGTTTTTGATGAAGGCAGGCGAGGCAGAAAACGAAAAGAAAGCGCACATGTCCTTTGGTGGTGATAGAAAAGGGAATATGAATGGAAAGACAGACAAATACACAGATGAACAGATAGAGTTGGATAGACGCATAGAGAGACGACAGAAAAAAATAGAGTTATGGACAGCTTAAAGTCCTCATTGGAAGTGTGGAATGTGGACCAGTTTATTG
>JAGFZM010005006.1:0-26635 GCA_017657215.1 Limnothrissa miodon | reverse complement strand
GAATGTTTTAACTGCCCAATGGAAAGAGAGAAAGAAAGAAAGAGGGAAAGAAAGCTCCAGAGCTCCTATTTGTCCCCCAGTCTCTTGACCTTTACCAGGGGAAGGCTGCCACCCTGTAGAGGGCTGGTGGACCTGTCTGATAAGGGGTCAGGTGCACCATCCATTCTGCTGATGCAACAAGAGCAGAGCCACCATCAATAATTAACTGCCTATCTGATCCACCAGCGCAGCTCGTAATTCTTTCTTCTTTCCCTTTACTTACTCTCTCTCTCTCTCTCTCTCTCTCTCTCTCTCTCTCTCTCTCTCTCTCTCTCTTTCTCTCTGTATGGTTTTAATAATCCATAACCTCTCTTATGTCAGCTCGATAATGAGACATTACTAATCTATGGATGTCAGGGGGGATGCAAGAAGTCTTCAAAGAACTGTCTACTACAGTCTAACCCAGGCATGGGCAAACTAAGGCCCGGGGGCCATATACGGCCCGTTTGGCTTTTTAATGTGGCCCGCCAAATGTTTCAAAATTATATTAAATAATATTATTAAACCTTTATTTAGTATTTTCCCTGCAATGTCTGCAAACTGCTGTTAATAAATGCATTGTTTTTTTTTAAAGCCCTGCATATCCATGCTTTACTACCTATTTAAGGCCAAAACTGTGAAATATAATGGACTGTAATTTATATTACTTCACACAAACACTATATCTGTCTGCTCCTAACACGGCCTCTTAATCAAATGTTATGACCCATTGTGGCCCACAACTCAAAAAGTTTGCCCACCCCTGGTCTAACCCAACACACACACACACACACACATACACACACACACACACAAACATTCATACAAATACAGAATAAGTAACTGCAATGAAACATTTCCGACCTGACTGTTATAGTTTACACAGAATAAATTAATTAATAAATGGCTGAATAAACACACACACACACACACTCACACACTTCTCTCTCTCTCTCTCTCTCTCTCTCTTGGTTAGCAGGGTTGTTGCACAACACATGGCTAGCTGTGCACACACACACACAGACACACACACACACACACACACTGCGGCGGCTCCTGTCAGCAGTGTTACATAACAGCCTGTCTCCCAGCTTTTTAAGCCCTGCTGCTGAAGTGCATCTTTCTGCATCTGTGCTTTCTTTACACCACAAAACAAGGCCACACATTCATTCACATGTGCTTAGAACACGCACGGACACACACACACACACACACACACACACACACACAAACATATTCATTCACATGTTCTTAAAGAGCACTTTGACATACACACACACACACACACACACGTTCATTTATGATGTGTAGAAAAGAATCAAGAAAGGTTTCTGCCCTTTTGAATGCACACATCTTCCCACATCACAAACACACACAGCAGTTACGCTATATGCTTCTCTCTGTGCATGGTTTGTTTTAATTTTTTTTCTTATTTTCCAGTGATTCTGGAAATCACTGTACAAATGCGGGAATAACTGAGTATATTAATAGTCACAATAGTCACAAATAAATCGTTTAATCTACTCAAATATACAGTAGTCACAAATTAGTTAGATTTTACACATTTGTACATGTGTAACGGTGGGCACACACAAAAACACACACATAAAATGTAGTCGGTAGTTCATAATTGCACTGCACAGATGTAGCCAACAAACACTCCATCCTGTGCTTCCGTCTGCGTCACACCATTTAACTGTGCCACTGTGCACCTGAGACACACACTGAGTCATTTGCTCCCCGGTTACACAATGACATTTCCCCCCACTGTGAGCGTCTCCACTTTTTTAACATTTACACCACGGTGGCCAGGGCTAACTGGGTCATATATAGCACAGCAAACAATCCCCGTTGGGGATGTCATTAAAATGAGGCCGAACAATGCACCTAAAGACACACGTCTCTCTGTTTTTACGTCTTTGTCGCATACAAAGATGTCCTTAAATTCCTTCAGGATAAAGTATCTCTATCTATCTATCTATCTGTCTGTCTGTCTGTCTGTCTGTCTATCTAGAAGTGAGGAAAAAATTAAGAAAGAATTGGTAACAGTGTGAAGGGCAAGAAGGAATCACTGACCAGGCTATCCTTGTGCTCCTATGCTGTACGAGTGTAGTGGTGGCGAGTAGCTGAACAACTCCAAATAGAAGAAAGGTACCTGAAGAGTTAAAAGTCCAAGGGCATAGAATTAGGGTGGACAGAGGTGACGTGTCTCCAGCAATATTTTTAATAAAAAATATATTGAAGACCACATGGATACACAAATGGCTGCCCAACAATGGAAGGCACTGTTTGATATAGTATTTGGTCCGGAGGAGTTTTGTGTTGCATTACAAGGAAGTAATGACTTGGACAGGAGACATTAGCACAACTATTGAAGATCACATGATTTTCAACATCAGCAATCCCACCAACCACCCACCCTCCCACCTCTCTGTCGCACACACACACACATACACACACACACACACACACACACACACACACACATACACTGTGCACCATCAATGTCAGTGAAAGCTGTAATTAATGCTTAGTACTTGTGTTATGTATTTTAACATGAGTCATACGGCAGTTGACTACACCATAACACCTCAATAGAGACTGTACTGTACAGTAGAGAATGTGTAGTTTTTCACCACTACAGTCATTGACACCTTTGGGTCTTGGCTGATGTTTACACCTGAAACCGCAGGAAACTGCATTTAGATACTGTTGATGGTCCAATGCCTGTGGCTGTTGAGGAAACTGGGCAGAGGGGGAGTGTGAAAACAAGCCATCCACTCTCTCTCTCTCTCTCTCTCTCTCACTCTCTCTCTCTCTCACACACACACACACACACACATACACAGGGGGACACTCCACACACTCCATACACACACACAGACACGCAGCCACCACCACGCTATATAGACTGGTGAGACAGCTGTGAGACAGAGACGGCCAGTCCTCTGCAGTGGCCTTGTGCTGATCTCAGCACAGCGAGAGGCTGAATGTGGAGTCTGATGTCACGTCCTCTCGTCTCCATGGAGCAGCTGTCCCACCGTCACCCCGCTGGCATCCCAGAGACACGCTCACAGCTGCAGCAGTGTCAGCATTGTGATACTGATCTCCTGCAGTCGCAGCATGAATGAACGTATGAGTGAGTGAATGAACGAATGAATGAGCGAATACGTGAATGATGGAATGAATAAATGAATGAATGAATTAATCAATCAAGGAATTAATTAATTAATTAATTAATTAATTAATTAATTAATTAATTAATTAAGGAAGGAATGAATAGATGGATGCATGAATAAATAAGTGAATAAGTGAATAAACTTTTTTGTCACTTTGTAGGTGCGATAGAAACTTGATGCTCAGTGTTGATGAGCAGGTCATAGAGTATGGCGGTCTCCTGGTAGTGCCCTGGTAGCCTGAAATTTCTGGGTCCTCGAGCACGGCACTTAACCTTAACTTTCTGGCCTTAATGTTTCTGTAAGTCGCTTTGGATAAAAACAGCTATGGTGGTAATTGCACAGAGCTGTTGGACTTAAGTGTGACTTGTGTTCTTGTCCGATTCTCATGTCATGTTAAAGTTAAAGAGTGTACTGAAAATAAGATTTTTGAAAAGAGACTGGTGGCAGCGTCTGAGACGCCAACCGGGGGGCAGCGATATTGGGAACGCCAGAGAGAGGCCACCATTTGTTCTCCTAAAGGAGCAGAGAGATGCAGCTCATGCTCAAGGTGCTGTTCCAACAATCAGACACATTATTATGTGCACAGGGCAAGAGCACAGGGGTTGGGTGTTGTTGCTGCTTGTGCATCTAATCCAGCAAAGGCAAAGGCTCTCCTGACACGTCTCATTTCTTTCACACGTGTTCCTCTTCTTCTTCCTCCTCCCAGGCTCTCGTAAATGTTAGCTCCCCCTAACTCCCCTGATGGAGGCTGATGGAGGTGGAGGTGCATTGCAGTCCCTGGGGGGGAAGTAAACGGATGGGATCTTTCACAGGCGAGGGTGTGGGTCTCTTGAAGCATCACGCCTCTCCCTTGTTGGCACCATGTTTCATACCACCACCACCCCGCCGTCCCCCCTCCTCCTCTGGGATTCCTCAACCCCCAGAGACGGCCCGTGTGGCGTCAGGCGTGGCCCACAGTGTGTGTGTGTGTGTTTGTGGGGGGGGGGGGGGGCTTCTTGGGTTTCCTCTCCCTGTCTACGTGCAGGCGCTATGGAGCGGCTATTTATCAAAGACAGCTGTAAGTTCCCCAACCGGCCAGAATCCATCATCCTCAATGACATTGGGCGCCGTATGGAGCCGTAGGGGGGAGCGTTTATGCATGCAGCACAGATGGGCTGTGTGTGTTTGTTCCACTTTACTCTTCACACTCTGCACTATACACATTGTGTGTGTGTGTAATGTGTGATAGTGTGACACATATTTCACCCCTTCTAGGATATAGTCTTTTGCATTCCTCTTCCACTAAACAGCTTAAGCTATAACACCCAGTGATTAGTTAATAAGTTGCATCAGAGAGGTTTTCAGGTTAGAATCAGCTCTGGCTTTGTGAATGGTGGTACTATAATGTCCATGTACATGATGCAGGGTAGGTGGCCCAAAGCAGGGTATTAAACCAGCCTACTGGGCAATGGGGGTAGGTGAGCCAATCTGACACGTGGGACGACTTGCCAAAATTGTACGAAGGTTGTGTTAGTTGTGTTTATTCTGGCGTGTGTGTGTCTGTGTGTGTGTCTAAGATATGTGATACACGTTCTGCACTCCACTTTCTGTGGCACCTGGTTGGGGAGTTGCTGTTTGTGTGTGTGTGTATGGGTGGGTGGTGGAAGGTAAACCCCTCTCTCGTTACTTGACAGAGTTGGTCTGTCGACTTAATTTACATATGAAATATTGATGTGCTTAATTTAACCCCAGGGCAAGCTCAGATATCAGTGAGTGGGTAGCAGCTGATTGGCAGATTGAAGCTGTCTTCTCATTGGTCAGTTTTTTGGGTCTTGAATATCATGGTTGTAGCTTTACTGTAACTGCCAGTATCACCCTGATGGGACCCCAGAAATTAAATGCCCAGAAAGAATCCAGTGTATGTGAAAGTTTTAAGGAACACACAAGCAAATCATTTTCAATAATAACATATTCATATTCATTTGAATACTTGTGCAATGTTCACATCCTCTTATTTTTTTAATATTCTTTTATTCTAATGTCAGTATCATTGACAGTCTCTCACTTGTGAACACATTTTCATGCACAGTAGACAGTGTCTCTGGCTGTCCTGATAGCCATAAACCTCTGTCTGGCCCCTTTTATGAGAGAAGTGCTTGCAGCGCGCAGTGCGGCCTGGCTATTAACCCCGGAGCATTTATTTTTAATGCCTCTGATCCTTTAAGACTGTAAAGGGCTTGTGATGAGATCTCCTTGATTGGTTTGAAAGGACATTAACTTAATGTATCAATAGCCCCATTTATACTTTGGGCCTTTAGCTCAGGAACTTAAGCCCAGAGTACTAGCACCATGGCTAGAGTCCCTGGTGGGTTTATATTGTAGTGGTTAACTGACAAACATTAAAAAGACGCAACATTCCATGGGCAGATTAAAAACTCCTGTAACCGTAGTAACAATTGATTATGATGTGTAAGCACCAGGGCTTGGCCTGTGGCCCTGACAGTTGAGGCAGAGAGGGTTCAAGCGGAGCGAGAGGCGCCAACGTTCGTTTACTTCCGCGTTCTATTTTCGCAAGGGGGAGGGGGGAGGTATCCCAGATCTTTGGTTGAGGTGGGCCTGTTGTCAGGACAACAGTTCCAGGTTTAGCCCTGTTTTAGCTCAGCCCTGTCTAGTGTAAACCAAAGATTCTACCTGGGCTGGGCTTAAGTTCAAGCGCTAGGTTTGGCCCCAAGTATATACGGGGCTATTGTTAACGGGACGACACGAGCAGGGGTCCTTGGGTGCTACGTTGTATTTTCAGCTTTTAAAGGACCCCTGGTCCTAAATCAGCTATGGGTGTGATCTACCTCTGTAAAGCACACAGTGTGAGGATTAAGTACATCATATTGAGCCATATAAGTAAACCTGGTCTGAGCATATATGTGTCATATAAGTAAACCTCTCACACGGCTGTGTTCGGTAACCGAGATGCCTCTTGGACAACCAATTTGACAAAGGGCATGGGTGAGCTCTAAAAGGGTACCGAACACCTACTTGTTTACTACTTGCTACAGTAAAGAAAAAAAAACTGCAGGAAGACCATCAGTGTCTCAGTTGTGTGTTACTAAGTTGATTGTAAATTAGTCATGAATATATATCTGGTAGAACTTATGCAATTTGATGAGTCACTCCCTCAATTATCGCTCATGTTAAAATACATCTGACCTTTAGCATAAGACCCACAGAAATCTGCCACGTCATGTTGCCTAAGCTTGCATGCCGATGCTGTTTTTTTTACAATTGACGACATGACAAAGGGTTTCTTTTTTAGTTCATGGTCTTTTTTATTTGAAAATAAAATAAAACAAACCAAAATTAAATAAAACAAAGACTAGCATGTACAACTTGGAATGAATGTAAACTGAAAGTCAGAATGAACAGCGGAGGACAAGTCTTGTGCTGAACACACCCACAGAATGAGCTGCAGATCCAGTGAACAAGATCTTCGTCCCTCGTTCAGACACCTGTCCAAATGCCCAGCCTCCTTCCCTCTCCCTCTTCCCAGTTCAGCCTTCCACCCCCCTCAACACCCCCTCTGTCCTAGTGGCATATTGACACAGAGGAGGAGGACGTGGTGGAGAGTAGTAACAGGCTTATCCTGACCCACTGGTATCCCCTCACCAACCACCACCAATGTCAACACCACTACTGCTCAAAGCAACAGGCACAAAAACATGGCCGCCCAGAAGGAGCACATAAGAAGACAGAAAAAAAAACAGAATTGGAAATTAAAATGAACAGGAGCAAAAAAATAAAATAAAACAAAAACAACAAAATAAAAACAAAACAAATCAACTAAATTAAAAATGAAACATGCCAAACATTTAAAATCTTTAATTTTTGTATCATTTTTTGTTTGTTTTTTTGTCACTTTTTTTTTTCAATCCCACCATACAATAAAAGTCCCATTCCACTGTCCACTGCAAAAATGAAGAGCTTTCTTTTAGTAATTTCCCCCCCCTCTCTCGTTTATCTCAGGGTTCCTCCCTGTATACAAAAAACTGTACCAAACCAACGATACGACAATTCAGTGGAATCAGCACGCTCTGTCTGAAGCCTGAAGCTCCACACGCAAGCTGCATGCACGTAGAACAGAAATTAAACAAAGAGAAGAAAGATGGCCAGCCCAAACTTTACCAAGAGCAAATGGAACGTTAGAAGTTCACCAGATGCTTGTTTTTCGCTTCAGTTTCGAAGGTAGATACATAGTAGTACTTTTTTTTTTACTCTTGTATTATTACTTGATGCTAAACTGATTTCTTTGGGGACAGGATCACTAACCACTTCATGCAGATGTTTTTTTTAACTTATTTTTTTCTGTGTGGACAGAAGGATATTTTTTATTTTAACATTCAATTATTTTCTATACAGAAACATTATGAATAAATGAATATTTTTTTCCAAGAGGTAAGTAAAACATTTGATTTTTTTTTCTTCTAAGAGGGCAGGAGGGGATGGGCTTCACTTTGCAGTCATCATCTGTACAAACTCTGTTGGGAAACAGAGAAAGAGGACACAAGAAAGACCAGAAAAGAAAGAAAGAGTGAAATTAATTACGTAATTGCACATTGCACCACCAGTCTGTCCCGCCGACCCTCTAAATTGTTAAACAGATTAGTATTAATTTTTAAACAATATACTACAAAAGAGTAGCATCTGTACATACAGTAGCCCATTGTCTGTCATCATTCGGATGTGAACCAAAAACCCAGGAGGACGCAAAAACCCTTCAGCAAACAGTGTTATAGTGTTATAGAATAAATATTTCACACTAGAGCGAGTGGGAAGACATAGACGGGAACAAGGGCATCCCGTGCACATACATGGAAGAAATGCACCATGGGTCGTCAGCAACAGGAGCTGAGAGGCACTCATGATTTAGATTCACACTCCTGAGCCTGTCGTTGTCTCCAGATGGTGTTCCCCAGCCTACGCCTACAAGCCTTCACCCCCACCCTGTACAGCACACCTCCACCCACACCGCTGTCAAGTGCTGCCCAGATGACAAGGGGGCTAAATGCGCTGTAGTAGATGTATGCCAGTGAGGGCTGAGACTTGGAGTGGCGCTGCCCGTGAGGGCAGACGTCTTGTCCTTACCTTCGTAGTTCACCTGGCCGTCGCCGTCGATGTCGGCTTCTCTGATCATCTCGTCCACCTCTTCATCCGTCAGCTTCTCGCCCAGGTTGGTCATGACGTGGCGGAGCTCGGCAGCACTGATGTAACCGTTGCCGTCCTGGAATCGATCGAGGTGGGAGAAAGTCACTCAGCTGTGATACGTGTTAATTAGACACAGGCGATAAAATGGTAATGAGCGAGTGAATCTTTGCTCTGATGACTCACAGAGTCAATCAGAACACACTGAAACAAATGAATCAAAACTGATCATGATCATGATCAGAGATGAGAAACTGAGTCATAACTGAGTCATTATTGCTAATGATTTATTCATCCTTTATTCAGAATAGTATTCAAGTGTTTTGGATGTAACCAAATCCGGTGCTGCAGATCACACATAAAAATGTCCTGAGGTTAAAACATTGTAATGGTCTATACATGGAAATACATTCATTTGTTGGATTTTTGTTTTAAAACTGAAGCCCCTACAGGCAACTCAAATATAAATGTTTGCATTGGTTTGTGGGATTTAAAAATGAAATAGGATATACTTTAAAAACTTTAATCGTCAAATTTCATTTCCCAAGTGTAATTTACACTAAATGTATTTTAGTGTACTACATAATAATTTATTAAGATTTCGACTTTTTTAGATAGAATTGGTCATGGTCTAAAGAAAAAGTCTTGGAGTCTTTACCTTGTCAAATACCCTGAAAGCCTCACGGATCTCCTCCTCACTGTCTGTGTCCTTCATTTTCCTGGCCATCATGGTGAGGAACTCAGGGAAATCAATGGTTCCGTTTCCTAAAAGAAGGAAGGTAGGGACAATGGCAAAGGTCATCTTTTAAATATGTTTATTAAATATGAGGTCTGTAGTATACTCAGTAATGGCGATGTATTAAATATGGTCTAAACCCATGGTCTCAGGAGTTATAGAGGCAACCAGACAAATCAGAGATTTTCACTTGTTCATAAAAAACAAAAGCCATGGCAGTGTTCCCAGTGAATCTGCCTGTCTGTGTATATGCGTGTGTGTGTGTGTGTGTGTGTGTGTGTGCGTCCTCGCTGTCCTCGTGCCCTTCCCAACCCATGGGAAAGCCCCACATGCATAAGGGAATATCCCGGATCCATTAGGCAAACTCCCCGTCAATCACTATACGGGTTAACCGCTCAGGGCTTCCCCCTGCATTACACTGTAAGTGATGTTAAATGCACACAGTTTGTGCCTGAGCTGGAGGGGGGGCTTTGGAGCGAGGGATTCACTGGCCCGGGTGAGTGGAGTTGGGGGTGGGGTGGGGGATCAATAATCATGTGACCACAGGGCCAGATTAACCGTTTCAATCTCCCAGGCGAGCATGCCGAATGACACGCTGGGATATGTGGAGATATGCTCGGCACACAGGGGAGAAAATGGATATTGACCACAGATCCACAGTCAGCGCAAGGGGAGGGGCGAGAGGATGGCCAAGTCACAATGACTGCGGGGAGATTGAGAGAGCCAAAGGGCAGCTTAAAAGATCCACTTTGGGTGAAGGGCTGCTGCTCGAAGATTATCCTTCCGTAATAAACATAGCTGAGTTCTGACTGTGGTGTGTGTCTGTGTGTGCAGGCCGTTCACACGGAAAGCGTTTTTCACCTCCAAAAACGCCTACTGTGTCGCAACCATTCCAAAAACTCGCCGTTTGCAAAGCGGTTAAGAACGTAAACGTTGCTACGCAACGCCCATTGTAAATAAAAACGCGACCTCAAAAGTTCAACCATTTTCAACTTTGAGCGCCTGGCGTTTTTAGAAGCCTCGCGTTTTTAGAAGGAGACGCAAGCGACAAAAAAAGCCGAACGTATTGCAGCAGTGGAACTTTTTCAAAGACGCATCGTTCCATAGGGAAACAATTGAAATCGAGCTGGAGGTTGAAATCGACCTGGAGGTTAAAAAAGCGTGTCCGTGTGAACGACCCCTAATGGAGCTCTGTCCTCTTAAGGTCACATTCTCAACGATGAACAGAAGGTTGTGTAAATACATGTGCAATAGGGCTCGGGATCATGACGTAAAAACCTTTGCGGGCACCGCCATATTGGCAGCCTAACTCCTTAGTTTACTATGGATTGCTATGGATTTGCTCCCGCCTATTAGTGTGTTGTTGTTACTTGTCTAGTTTTTGCCGTCTTGGTCGTATGTTGCTGTATAGTGGTGTGTAACAGCGCAACCCACGATCGCAAGAGGAAAATAATCGCTAATATTATATTTCTGCTTCTTGTCTTCTGCATCTGAATGAATGGATATTACGTTCGGTGCGCTGCCAACATGGCGGCAAAATTCTTAGAATGCAAGGTGTGTGCCTGAACCCTATTGTCTTAAAAACCTAAAGGCCATGAGAAAAGAGCTCGTCCAGGAATCAGGAACTGACCAGACTAAATAGACCGACATATGTACACCTGGGCATATATTTTACATAGATCATATAAGCTGTTTGGGTGCTGACATATAGCCTATAGAAACCTTTACGACATTCAGGGAGTCAAAGTGATGTTGGGTAACACAACAAACGGTTCATATCCTCCTCTCTTTAACGCTTGGCAACGAGAATCTTCCCCTGAGCGCCACACCGTTGTCAAGCAAATGATTAAATAATCCTGAGTCATTTCCAGGCCATTTCCAATGTCAGCGCTCTAAATAAGCTCTTCTCTGTGGCACAGCCACTTGCTTCAAACGAGTGTGTGGGGGCACTGGATGTGCGGAGTGGATTATGTAATCGCTTTTATTCCCCATTACTAGGTTTATTGCCGTCTGGCCTAGATTGCGTCAGTGGAAGAGATGGTGTGGAAGTGTTTTTTTTTTTTGTTTTCTTCTTTTCGGTGTGGTGAAGTTTAAGGCTGTTCATTTCAGAATGGGGTTGTTCAATATGTGGCAATGTTGTGCCCACCACCACCATAAAACATTCCCTTGAGAACGTTGTCTCCCTCCTCCCTGATTGACAGGCCAGAGCTAACACGTCTTGGCAGCGAGCTCATTACCAACACGTCACTCATTCTTGTCAGCTATGTCAGAAAATGCGCAAATCCTCTGTGTCAACATATTTTTTTTTCTACTACATCACAAATTTGGAAATGTCAAAATATCAGATTATTGTGTTTACATACTCTCACTTTCGCTTTTGGGAGTGTTTGGGAAGGCTTTCTCTTTCAATACAAAAGAGCGGGATACAGGACCCAACGCATTTAGCTACCAGTGAGCACTCTGAGAACACTGTAAGGCATTCTGAATGAGTGTTAACACACTAGTGACATGCATGGGACATATAGACAATTGGCCCTGTTTTTTAGCCTGGGCTCATGATCCTTATATTTGCATTTAAGGCACACCCCTATTTTTCCTTTTTTTCAAAACAACGGCATACCCAAATTGAAAGCTTGACAGTTCCTACATAGTTTTAGACTCAGGGATGTGCCTAATACCATTGGAAAGGTGACACCCTCAAGTTTTTTCTAGAGGAATATGTATGTTTCTGTGACATATGGACACAGAGTTATAGAGGTTGGAACTAAGTTTTTTTTTTCCGCTCATTTCAAATGTCTATGAACTAACTAAGATATGAAGGTACCATCCATATGATACCCCCAAATAAAAAAATCTAAGTCCTAACTCCATCTCTCAACCTGTTACACAAAAAAATTGAAGTAAAAAGACCAAAAATATGATTTTTTAATATACATTTTTGAAAAATATGTTTATGCGTTTTGATTGGGACCCCTATGTAAATTCCCATAGAGACTTTTTGTAAACAAGAGGGCCTACTGACATTCAAAAGTTTATAACTTGAAAACCCCTTTGCCTAGAAACATAAAATTGGTTTCAAATGAAAGCCAAGACCCTGGGCTTTCATGTCAGTTTGCTTGATTTGAAGTTATTCCTTCTGGGATTGAATGACACAAGCATAACCATCAAAAAAACAAAAAAGCGGGGGGGGGCGTCCCAGATATGGGCGGGTGTGCCTTAAGGGGTTAAGCATTGAGCAAGTGACTTCATCTGAAGTTAATTTAAGAATAGTGTAATAATCTTGTTGCTGGCACTGCAACGCCTGCAGTCTTTCAGTCTACCCCTGGAGTTTATATAAACCAATAACTGTACAGTAATTGAATTCACCTCGATACCAAATCTCTGCTGACAAAGTTGTGCAGCCATCTGCACCTTCTCAACATCTGTACATTGGTTTACCAATGGCAGTTCAAACCTCTCCTGGCCTGGGTGCGGTACAGGTCCCTAATCACCAAATACGGGAAGGAGCTCACCGTCTGCGTCGACCTCGTTGATCATGTCCTGTAGCTCGGCCTCCGTTGGGTTCTGACCGAGTGACCTCATGACTGTACCCAGCTCTTTGGTCGTGATGGTGCCATCGCCGTCCTTGTCAAATAAGGAGAAAGCCTCCTTGAACTCTGGGTTTTGGAAAAAAAAGACAAAGGACATTTTCTTCACAATTTCAGCCATGCTTGGTGGAAAATACCAACTAACTGTCTATTAACTGGGTCAATAAAAGTTCAGAGAGCTATTTTTTTTTTAGGAAACTACGATGGACACTGTGCCAAACTCATATCTGGAACTTCATCAGTTATCCCACCTACATGTCTCTACTTTTCTCCTTGCTTCTTTGCTGTTTTGTACTCCATAAAGGAATTACAAAGACCAAGATGGCAATGTGTTTGAGCTTGAGTGTGTTGCATTTGCTTTTACACCAGACCCCAAGGCCGTCCATAATTAATGTCAGCGAGGTTCATAGCATACACTATACTGTAACATGGTGTTTAACTTTTATTGATGGAGCGTCGTCCGGGCCTCATGTGGGCCACGTCTGGGCCGCATGTGGCCCGTGGGCCGCTAATTGAATAGGCCTGCTATAGCATGAACTCTAGCCCTAGCATCATGCTATTATAAAACGAAATCTGGCTAAAACGCATTACTTTTGCCAGTTGAATTACACTTTGTACGGGGCCTTGTACAAGTCCAAATCATGTGTGGTACCTAGTGTTTACAGACCTTGAATGAAAATGTTATTACAAAACAACACTCATTGCAAAATAAAAAGCAATTGGGTCCCAGGTTGAGATCCTACACTGAAGACTTTCTCTTACCTGCAATTTGCTCTTCCGTTAGTTGATCCGCCTAAAGAAGATAAAAGTGAAGATGTCGGTTGTTAGGCGTCAGCACAATTAATGTTAAGATCATCAGCTTCCAAATTGTTAATTAGTTGATCAGCCTCAAAAATGTCAAAAGTCTACTTGTAGAACAACACTTGAGTTCTCACATAACGGCACTCGATTCTACATACTACATGCACATACTACATACTTTAGTCAGTTTAGTAACCAAAGGCACCCAACCCACAGTGATGTAGGACACTGCAAACAACACCTTACAGATAGCAGTGTAAATGTACCATCACAGAAGGGTCAATATACAACGGAAGGGTCGATGTACAGTGCTACTGTCCTTTCATCAAGACCTTCCCTTGCTAGCGTAATCCCGAAGATCAACAGTGCTGACACCATCAGTGGCACTGGCAGCTAAGCCAAACATCTTGTCAGTGTAATAGGGGGAAATATGGGAAGCAGTGTGTCCAATTTGGCCACGGACGCCCAAGACCCTGGAAGAGTATAATGGCTCTTGGATGAGAGTGGAGCAAATGACCTAATGGACTAATGGGTGTAGTAACAGCCTCTCTCCATCCCATAATGATCTATTTCCCTCAGCACTCAGGAAGGGAGTGGCTCAGGCACGGAGCACACTGATATGACCACGCGATGCCTGTTTAGGCAGGTTTTTTTTCCGCCGTCCGCGTTCGATTTATGGAATTCACTGGGCCACAACAATGCTCAAGTCATGGGTGCCATCAACCCTGAAACAACCCTACCCAGGCTGGCAGCAGTGCCAGGCCCTGACTGGCTGAAGTACGCCTGTTCTCGGCCTCCTGGCCAGCTTTGCTTGGCACAGCGTCACTGAGGCATGAGAAGCTTTGTGCGGGGCATGGGAGTGCCCTTCTTGCTCGACGGAACAGCATGGCTGACTTCACTCTGTGTGCCCACGCACATCACCCAGGCAAACCCTGCTGCTGAATCCTCATGGCCCAGAAACAATGAGGTGGAGAAAGAAGAAGAGAAGAGAGGAGAAGAGAGGAGAGAAGAGGTGGAAGGGTGGGGTGAGGGGTGGCCTGAGGGTGAAGTGGTGTAGGGTGGGTATGAGTGGAGCTGGCACTGTGCCAACATAAAAGGGGCAGCTGCTCAGAAAAGCCTTCTGGCCTTGCCAACCACCCAACCACTGCCCTCCCCAAACACCTCTCCTCACAGCCACGGGCAAGGTCTCACTGTAGCGAGATGTGGTGCAGTGCTACAGTATGAAAAAATATTTAGAAAAAGCACAGGGTAGGGGAAGGATGTGTTTAAAGAGAGAGCCAAACGCATGAGCGTTTAAGACCTCACACCCCACAGGAGGACATCCCACAGGGGAAAAAGAGGCACGTACACTTCAAGCAATTCTTTGGTGTGAGCTAACACAACGTATCCTGATTCTTATCATTCATATCCTTGTTTTGTTTTTGTTTGTTTTTTGTTATGATTTTTTTTACTTAATGTATTCATTATCAAGCTGAAGTGGTTTGAGGATGCACAGAATTGGAATTTCACTGTGCTGTTTGACAATAAAGGTGTCTTAAATTGAGCTGATGTTTGACCACCTAAATGTAAGTCTAGGCATGGGCCCCAATGACGTCCTGTCATGAGTATAAACTGGAAAGTGGGAATGAATAGCTGTTTGTGTTGCCCAGGACAGGAGTAGAACCCAAGCAAGGGAATAAATAATGCAACCAGAGTCAGGTGTCACTGGAGTTACTAAACACACATCAGCAAATGCAACACTGCAACAGGTAAGAGACGAGGCCTCACCGAGGGCTTCAGCGGGGTAAAATTACCTGTGTCACAATAATAGAAGCGTCCGGTTCAGTGTCTACTGTCGATACAACCAGTCAAAACACAGATGTTGGTACTAAAACTAAAACACTGTATCGTATTTGCATCAGGCCAGCAGTATCTCGCTTGTGAGATGAGGGAAAGAGCAAATGTCTTTAGATTATAATGGGCTTATTTCACAGCAGCCATTTTTAATCAAAGGTGTTACTGATGACTGCCAATAGGATATAGAAGAGGTGTTGCGGATTCAGATCTTCACTGAATGTCATTAATAACACCTGTTCTTACCCTGCGACTTCTTGTAAAAAGGTTGCTATGAAATAGGCCCATTGATAGAGCAGCTGCCATATATCGATTTAGGCTCATGACAAAGTCTGTTCATCATGTTTTTGAACATTTTCTACTAATTTTGCCAAGTCTTGTCATTAAAAAAAGGCACTGGTTGAAAAATATGATTTCATTCGGAACGGCGCATGGACCACACATACTGTTAGGTTGTAATGTAAACCCCATCATTAGGGCTTTCGATTCAGGTCAAGTAAATGGTTAAATTAAAAGCAACCTGCAATGAATTGATGCCACTTTTAACTGGTGCAATTGAGACATCACCCCTTGCTTTGCATACATTGAAAACATGCAAAAGACAACCAAATGAACAGGGACCTATCATATTATCTGTAAGGCCCCAATGCGCCATAACCTGAGTCTGTTTTTGTGGTATATGTAGCGTAGCCTACCTTATTCAACAGCCCTACAGCCCTATCTATTAGCCTACAAAAGAAACATTCATTTCCGTCTCTTCAATGTTGCCATCTAAATTCGCTTTGATGTTTCTCCCATTGCGGCCATTGCGTTTAAAAAGAGCTTGCCACTACCTATACAATTCATCTATTTAATTAACACTCGCACTATTTTCGCATAAAACAAATACTTTCGTGAATGATGGACAGCGAGGCCTTGCTTAAGTATTCTTTATAGAATGAATGGAGGCGGTCTCCCCTGAAACCAACCCAAGTCAAGCAGCCTACAAGGATGGCCACCACTGCCCCGGGTTCCCCTCCCCCCTCGCCTGTTCAGATTCATCATTTAATTCACTTAGGGAATATTTTATCCTCTGCCCCCCCCCCCCCCCCCCCGAAGCTATCGGATCATTGTATGAATTAGGCCACTTCAATCTCCACCGGTTTCAACACGGCAATCCGATATTATCTAACGGAAGCCAAATAGCCCGTGCCGTTGGAATTGCGCAGTTGCCGCGGATTCCCGCTCCATTTTGACTACTGCATCGCTGTTGCGCGAACATTATCATTTAAATAGTCAGAAATGTCTTGCGGCTATTCATTTGAATTCTCAACAGGAAATTACACTTTGAAACAATATAACACATACATATGCCCAAAAAACTGCTCTGTAAAAGCAAATATCTTCATACGGCGAAACAATGCAATTTAACATACGCAAGGCTGGAAATCTGAAGCAAGGCAGGTCAAAGAAAGAAAATGCGAATATAGCATACATACCATGGTTTATGGTCGAGATGAGATGAGTGCACGAAAACTAGACTCGGGCTGCGTACCAGGGATACAGGTCCTCAAGTTAAAATGTAGGTGTGTAAGCTCTGACTGGCTATACGCGTTTTCGATGGAAAGCAGCAGATGTGTATTCCTCCGCCACACTGGCCCAGCTATCTCACTTCCTCACTGCCTCTCTGCAGAAATGGATCTCGTCTCCTCCTACTCAACTAATAAAGCAGGGCAGTGATACGTCAGCCGATGAAATTGGCCATCTCTGCCATGAGTCTTTGCAGCAAGTGCTGTCATCCCAGAACAGGGAAAATATTCAGCTTTTTCAGCTTTTTGCGCCACAGCCAAATCGATGTGACCACGACCTCCTCTCCTTATATGTAGGCATATGCATTCAATTTATCATGAGAAAGCATGGACCTATTCCGATATTTCCCCACACTAATTCCTAATATAATTTTCAAAAGAAAAACGTTCGGGACAAATTCAGCAGCTGATTGTTTCAGAATCGGTGTTAAGATGTTCTCATGGCAATATAGAGGGAAATATGGATAGGCCACTCTTTCTTGAACTTTTGGATCAGTTTTTAGAAATTATTGGCCTAGCTTTGGGTCAATGTGCTTATTTTCTGCACCGCAGCTTGCAACCATCCATTCGAACACTTTCTTCTATTGTTTCATAATTGTCAAGTAGGCCTAGGCTAATTTAGGTATTTTAGTCATGAAATTGCTTATCAGGCTTCTAAAGTATTTGTAAGCAATACAAAATTGCACAAAATTGAAAAACAAAATTGCATCTCAGCCAAGTGTTCAAAATGATTTGCGCTTTGTTAATGCGTCTTTATCAGGTTTCTCAAGAATATTGTTTATTGATTCACAGAAACTCAGAGGAACTGAAGTAATTTCACAGCCCAAATATTGGGTACTAGTTTACTGTTGCGGAAGGATACTGTGGGATTATAAGGCGCTTTCCTGGTCGACGCTAGAGAATTTGCAAGGCGGAAATGTGCCGAAGCATCCGATTGGTTATTGCGGACCTGCAATATTATACAGCATGTGCTGGCACCTATTATTGGCTATAGTGGACCTGCATTGCACCAGGCCATGGTGGGATGTTTAGTGATTACTGGATATATTTTCAATCCATAAAAATAAAACTGTTCACAATTTCACAAAGGTAACGTTATTGTTTTGGGTCTCGGATACTTATCTGATGCAAAAACCTAAACTGGGCCTGGTATATTTGTATGCCATAGCGTTATTGTCCCTTACTCTGGTTTGCATCATCTCGTCTGAACTCTCGTTTGCGAATCATCTGTGGAGGTTTCTCACAGCGCGCGCAATTGTAACCAGCGTTTGTTGCGCTGGGTTAAATAAATGTATTTGACTGGTACTTTTTGGGTCGATCTCAGCTTTTACTTTCTTTCTTTTTTAATTTACACACTGGAATAGCAGACTTAGACTGTGTCAGCTGTTAGGGTTGTTTTTATTCCAAGAGTTTACACCAACTCTTCAACTTCAGCTTGATTTGTATAAGTAATGGTTGCAAAGCAATAAAACAGTTAACGATTGGTCATTTTTGTTGTAGGCTAGGCTACCAACGTTGTGTAGGCAAATGAAAATCGCTGTTTGTCATTTTAAGTCCTTTAGCAGGTGGATGAAGCGAAAGTGAAAGCCAGAACAATGAGTGCGGATAAGCAGGCTACAGGACATATAGCCTTTTCTTAGTAGCCTAGTGCCTCTGCGCGAACGTACAGAAGGTAAGGCACGTTGCAAAATGTTAACCATTTGTCAGTAACCTTAAGTTAATCAGATGTATTCATCAGGTGTTGAAAAAGTTTATTGAGCACTGCAACATGTTTTGCACAGCTATCGAGAACACATTTGGTGACGTGCACAAGCTAAGGAAATCGAAAACAAAATGTGCTTCCTTTTAAAAACCTAAGACCTAAGTCAAAGGGGCAGTGTTTAATGAACATAAAGCCAATGATTATATTTCCTGTCATATATTCACAGCCGAGCAAAAGGATGTGTTTGACCACTAGTCATACAGCTGCTTGAAAAGCTGTTGCAACCTCGTTTAGGTCACGTAGGGCAATTAGCTGTCAATTAACAGAGGGCTAATGCTAAATACTATATTTTGTTTCCTAGATGGACAATCGCTACCAGACAATGTGAAAGTTAATCAGGCTGCAGTTAGGATTTTTAGCATGAGATAAGGTGTGTCCTATGCTCATAGCATGAGAGTTGTCATCCCAGGGGTTTGTGTAACAATGTTTAAGTACAAAGCATGTTGGTTTTGCAGGATTGGCAATGGTGAAAGTACATGAGATCTACATTGGCAACACACTGAACTGTGATAAACAATTCAAGGAACTTCTCAAACCCGAACTCTCAACATGGATTGAAGAAACCAGTGCTTACTGTGATGTCATTGTTGCCTTTTGTCCAATTGTCTCACGAGTAGGGACGGATGTTCAAGCTGCTCTTGGGAAAATTCCAGGTAACAGCCTTTTATACAGTTAGCCTAGGCATCTTCAACAGTTTGGGAGCTACTGGTAGCTCTCCACCTGCTCAAGAGTAGCTTAGAATAAATCTCGTATCATAGTCACAAAGGTATTAAACCACTTAAAATCTCTGTGATCAAATTCAATTAAGATCAGATTCTAACATCCAGCTCTGTCTGGTACCTGTCTGTCTGGTAAAAAAAAAAAAGTATCCTTTATGTCTCACTAATGAAAATTGATGTTGGTAGTGCACATCAAATTTGGCTATAAATATTTGGAAAGTTGCCACAAATTTAGATGACACTTATTATATTATTATATTAGCAATACTGATATAAATATAGTTGTGTATTTCTAAGCTACGCTGATTTTGTGAATAGCTCTTGGTAAAAGAATGTTGGGGACCCTCGGTTGAGGTTGTAGGTGAAGGCAGCAATATTTCAGTGATCTTTACAATAAAAAATAATAATGAAAAAAAAAATAACAATGGAGATGCTGAGGTAGTGGGCTATAAGAAAATGGGCACAACACTTCTCACTGATACTGTCTCGACTGACTACTTTATTAATTTCTTAAAGCAGCACCAAGGAGTTTTGAAAATCGCACCCTCTACAGATGGGAAACTTAAGCTTGCCATAAGGAAAGTCAATAATTGTAGTTTTACTTGAACTACAGATCGCTACCTGATTGGGCAAATTTGTTTAGTGACATTAAAGCCGATAGAGGGCCGTAGAGTAAATGCAGCAAGTATTGTTCACCTTGTTACAAGTTGATGGACCATCAAAACGATTTTGAAAACAATATTTTAAGGTTTTCTCTCGTCTGTCATGTGGACAGTCCTACATTTTCCATTTTATTTTTTAGCAATAGTGGTGCATCTGCCATATAACTTATCAGGGTGTGTATCCAGCTATTCACAAAGACTTTCTCTTGTCCTGTACTGTAGGCCCTAACCCTAACCCTTGGAATAAGCTACATTGGACCAATTGTCACCAATTTCTTTATCTTTCCTTTCTTTTACAGACACAACTCCTGCTGTCCTAGTGGTGTTCCATCACACCTTCGATGAAGATTATGTTGTGCCAGACACAAAAAGATTCGTAGAAAGGCAAAACATGATCACAGTGAATTGCCTTTTTAATGAGTCACAAGGGTTGCTTACAGGCCCAGTTCTTGAGAGAGCTGTAAAAGATACATTGGATTTTGTCAAACAGTATGATGAAATGAAAATACAAAAACGGACTCTACGGCATTTACTACTTTACTCTTACAATTATTTGAAGAGACAGAAGCGTATCATTGTTATTGGTTATTCGGCTATTCTTGGTGTTGGTGTTTACTACCTTATCTACAGACGCAACTCTGTCAGTTCAAAAGCAATGGGTAAAGTCAGTCATTAGTTCAAAGTAGCCTAGTTCAAACTTATTATCACTCAACACTTGGAAAGTGGAGGTTGAATATGGAGGAGTTTGTTTGATTGACAGACATAATTATCTTAAGCATCCAACATGTTATGTACAATAGAACAGAAAATAGACAATAATAGACACATAGAAATGGAACACAATAATATTGAGACCTAAGTAGGCTATGGGTTATAAATGAATAAAACTGCTGAACATACATGCACTCTCTCTGTTTTTCTTTTAGTATATTGGTTTGAAATATACTAAGCCAAATAAAAGTATGCACTGCTTCCAAGCACAATTCCACTGTCATACAGAGTAACCTGCACATTTGAAGGTGATTTCGTTCAGATGAAGCCATGCAGTATTCTCATTTCCTGAAACCAGCAACAGTTAAGGCCTTATGACGAAGTGCCCCCTAGAGGACAAATGGCAATATACTTTATGACCAGTATAAGAATGCTACTGAATTAGGCTACTGATGTTTTACTATTACATAATTTGTTTTCAATAGGCCTGTGTAAGCTTAGTATTTAAGTAGCGATGCAACTAAAATGGTGAAAATATATGCTTTTGATAATTTTAAAATCACTTGCTTGGAGGCAGACCGACGCCTTCTTAGACAGGTGACACCTTGCGTTAATAACCAAAAGTGAAAGTAAGAGGTGATCAAAGCAACCCTACACATTCACTTGCGCTACAGGAGGATTCCAACTAGGTATGATTTATTTATTTATTTGAAAGCAATAACAGACCAGATAGGTTATAACGACTATATTAAGTTTATTATCGCTACATAGGCTAGCCTACGTCTACTTGTGCATTAACGGGGATTCGTGTTTGTGGTGTTTGAGAGGCTATACGTTAGCCCACTTTAAACTGATCTTAACACCTGTTAAGTCCCCACTTCCCGTAAACGCACTGCAACTAAATAGAAAACGTAATGGTAAGGAATTATGTAGATCCCGAGACTGACTGTGCGGTAACAACAGTAGGCTAGTTCGCTCTTGTTCCTACATCTTCGTTCTTTTGATAACATAATATTGAACCTGAGCTACATGGAGCCTTTGAATTATTGGGTAACACTTTAGATTACAGACTGTGAAGTGGGCTATCGTATGTAAGAACAGCATAACAAAAAGTATCACGGAATAAATCACTGCATATGGTATAATAACATAAACTCAACGAAAGCTAGGCTATGCTTTATTTGTCCACCTTTTGCTTGTCTAAAACAGGCATTAATTTGTAGCTTAAGCTGTCAGGCCTATACTTGCTGGAAGTAGGCTATGCTGGATACTTTTTTGTTACTTTGTTTCTCTCCGTTAAGTAGCCTACTTCACGAGTTGTTGCCTAATGTAAAGTGCCACCCATTAATATATTTATGTTTTGAGTATAGCCTATCAAGTCTTGAACATCCCCTTACTAAGTCTTTAATTTCCCCTTGGGGATCAATAAAGTATCTATCTATCTATCTATCTATCTATCTATCTATCTAAGTCAAGCGTCAAACTGTCACAAAGTCAAGCCGTCTAGTTTGCAACGTTTTGTCATACAACTATTTTGTCATATAACATGTATGCCATAGTTTTCACTCTCAATGAGGATAGAAACATTTTATGCCTGCTGATGTCTTGAATTACTAAAGAGTTTCAAGATGGGACAGAATGGACTGTTCGGTTGTTTGATTCGATTGGCTAAAATTTTCCATAACGTAGGACACAATTAATGTTAGTAGTACCGCCTGTCGCTTTTTATTCCCTTTTATAGATGGAGGCTAGATGTTAAGTGCATATCTGCACTTATTTCAAAGGGGAAACTCTTTTGAATAGTCCAACAGACTAATGCATCTTACATATCATGTGTTTTCATGGATACAGAAACATTTCATTTTCCAAAAATGCATGCTTCCTATAACTGCTGATTTAAACACAGACTGCCAGCCTGTGCACATGGCCTAGACTGTCAAACACTAGGACAATGAGTTGGCATGTATATACTGTATCCTAAGTTCTCAGTGGCAGAAAAAAAGAAACTTTTTTTAATCATATTTGCTACCACCTTGACTTGGACTGTCTGAAATATTAGACAATGTATCTCAATTGGACATTCCCGGTAAAATAAAGAATAAATAAAAATGTGAAAAGTGTGTGAGTGTCTTCTTCAGATCAGGTTTTAGTTGTTCCACAGTCTTAATATTTATCACAGCCTGCATTTTTCAATGACTGCATGTTTTCATAGATAACAATGGCACACGTGTATGTGCATACCACTGGACAGCATCTGCATTGTCATGAGGAGTTCAAACAACGTCTAAGTGAGAGGATCCGTTTGCAGAAAGAATGGTCTTGGAACGCCTGTGACATCATTCTTGCGTTCTGTACAATCACATCCCGAGTTGGAACTGATGTTGAAGCAGCTCTCAAAGAGATTCCAGGTAAAAAGCCAAAAAGCTACACCCGGTCTGGAGATGAAAATATAAATAAAAAAAATATCCCTGGACAAACACACACACCCGCACACACAGACACACACACACTGGACTGTGAGTGTCACAGTGAAATGTAGACCATATCAGGGATTTGATTCTGAATCACCATTTTCAGGCTAAAACTGATTCAACTTTTGGGATGAAAACTGAAACGTCTTCAAGCCTCAAAAAGAATTCCAGTTGGCTATATCAATATACATTGACTACCATGACCTGGTTGAATGAAAATCTTTACAGACATAATCATATCTTTGTTTCATTTTACAGAAGGCAAACCTGTGGTCCTGGTGGTGTGTCACTACACCCTTGATCCCGACTATGTTGTCCCCGACAGTGGAAGGTTCATAAACCGCCAAAATGTTCTTCTCGTCAACATTCTGTTCAACGAAATCCAGGGATTCCTGAGGTGCCTCTACAACGATGAAGCGCTGAAAAAAGCCACAGATTGTCTGATAGCTCTCGGGGCTGAGTGTCATTATCCAGCAGCACAACACAGTCCAAACAGCAACAGGCGGATTGTTGCATTTATTTTAATACTTCTAATTGCCTTAGTTATTATGTTGATATTCTTGAGTATCCTGTATACACTGTAGTATATGTGTGATTTTTTAAGCTGCTGGGAATTTGAATTTCACCTTGGGGATCAATAAAGTATCTATCTATCTATCTATCTATCTATCTATCTCTATCTATCTATCTATCTATCTGTCTATCTCATAATTAAATGAACATGGGGAGGTCAGGGCGATGAGCAATGGTCAACCTTGACCCTTACCACTAATTACCTTTTTCTTAACACCTTCCTCTGGATTTAGGCAAAACCAGGATCTAGAACTAAATGTTTTTTTCTTCACTCTGTCTAATTTAAGTTCTGTCACACATCATTTACACAATTGTAAATTTAATTGTAATTGTGTGAAGTCTATTTTGCTATAGAGTGAGATGGTCCACACCTTTGTGGAGAGATGCATGAGGATAAGGGTGCGGGCCTTCCTCAGTAACACCAAGCACCCTCTGCACCAGACTCTGACTGCTCACAGGAGCAGAGCACCATGAGATCTTTTATCCCTACTGCCATTAGGCTGTATAACATTCGCAATTAATGTATCTTGTTTTCTTTACTATTGTCTGTGGGCTTCTTGTTGATAATATGCCAATCTGTCTTTACTGGACAAAATGAATTCCCTTCCCTGGAGAGATCAATAAAGTATTTATCTCTTTATCCTGTGTATTCTGAGCCTATATTGTGTGGTTGATACATTGTACTCAAAGATAATTTTCAAACAGTAAAAGTAATCCTTTATGCTAAAATGTTTTACTGTGTATTTTACCCAGTACTTTGTTGGGCTACTTGTGTTCATATTTAAATGATAATTCCAGGGTAAATCTGCAGTTTTTTTCTTCCGTCTGTTGTATCATATATTCATAGTCCTTTCATTATCAACAGCATAATTGACCCCAAACAGCAAAGCAATAATACATGGTATCAGCCCAAGATAAGGAAACATGTTTTCAGTGCAGGCTCTATTATTTGAACAAAGATTCAAGAGAGTAGACCGAGATTTGGCAGTTTATGGCTTATCAGAAATGACTTAAACTAATCTCCAGTGCTGTTTTTGGCAAGTCAAGACAACTAAGGCAGGCATATTTGTAAATAAAAGCAAAGTAGGCTACGTGTCTCTTTCAACTAAGCCTACTGTACGTCTACTGATGTTAGAGGTGGGTCCCAATTTTCTTTCCGGGACTCCGTACTCTTTTGCAGCGCAGAAAGGAAAGTGAAAGTAGGCTATGCGTTGTTAATAATTGGGGAGCTGCCTAGGACACCAACGTGAGAAATTTCCCCTTAAAGGATTTCTGCAACAGGTATGCTTTTAAAATATATTTTTATGAAACAACAATTACAAAACATGTCAGATAGGCCTATTCATGACCGCAAATTTACATTTGGCAGGCTTCAATAGCAAAAGTTTGCTGGTAACGTTCGTTGTTCTCACCTTGTAGTGGCACAATTAAATCTGCGCAACTAGTCTATGGGCTACTCGAATGTTCCCTTTGCATTAAAGAATAGAATGCACAATTGAGTTGTTGAGTTGTTAAAGGGAGGTGGGTTTGGTAGGTTTTTAGAACTGCCTTGACTTATTTCAGAGTGGGCCTATGTCCAGATTCATATAACCCATAATTAAATGAGTTGTCTTGTTTACCAGGAAACGATGGTGGTCGTTTACGAACTCACACTTGGAAAACATTTGGGTGCTCATGAGGAGTTCAAAACACGTCTTGCTGATCGGGTCTATATCAGACAGGAGAGCATTCTTACCATCTGTGACATCATCCTGGCATTGTGTACAATTACGTCTCGTGTTGGGACTGATGTTGAAGCTGCCATCAATAAGATCCCAGGTAAAGGGTAGGCTATATGTAGGCTACAGTATGTTCACTTGTTCTATGTATTTTTATCAATTCGGTTTTGGGTAGCCTAAGCTACCGCAACAATAAAAAAAATCTGTCTCGAAGTCAAATTACCAAGTTGCATGGCGCAAGCTTGTATCTGACACCGTTGCAGACGCATACATAGCCCTATACTCTATCAAAACATAAATTTGTCGTCCCCCACTCTGACACTTAAACTTTGTATAGGATTGACATACGCGTGTGTGTGTATAGTCCCACACCAGCCTAAACAAAAATGAAGATACTGGTGAAATCAAGATAGGTGTACTGGCTTTTGGTCTGTATTGTATTCTCTATCATTTTTCAGAGGGCAAAGCTGTGATCCTGGTGGTGTTTCACCAAAGCTTTGATCCAAACCATGTTGTGACTGACAGTAGAAGATTCATAACCCGTGAGAATGTGGTCCTTGCTGACATCGTGTTCGACGAAACCAATGGACTCCATAGGTGCTTACAGAATGATGAAGCACTGAAGAAAGTCACAGATCACCTAATAGGTCTTGGGGCCGAGATTCCTCAGCGCCCAGAACTCCCCAAGGAAGGCAAGAGAGTGTGGTTGTCTTTTGGGGCTATATTGGGAACAATCGTACTGGTTGTTATCATCTTAGGAATTTTGAAAGGAACACATGTGATATAAATTAAAGGACTAGAAGGCTAATGGTATCTAACAACCTAACAATGAAGGTATGAATAGTTTATTATTGAGCAGTTTATTATTGTTAAAAAAATAGCATGCTAAGGTATTTAGGTAGCTTTCAAATGGCCAGCATAAATAAGTTGATATTGTATTTTATTGATAAACTGTTCAGATTACCAAATTGCTACTCAAACTTTACTTAGTATAAGGCATACTTTTCTGCTGACATGTGCACGCGTACCAAAGCAGAGTAAAAAATGCACTGTGCATGTCTGGTGTATAGACTACATTATTTATCCCAAAATTAAGGAAATTAAGGCATCCAGTAGCACATGCAT
>JAGFZM010005005.1:29534-45071 GCA_017657215.1 Limnothrissa miodon | reverse complement strand
TGTGTGTGTGTGTGTGTGTGTGTGTGTGTGTGTGTGTGTGACTCAGAGTGTTGTAAGCAGTGTTACTGAGATGTTCTCAGTATTTCTCTAAACTATAATGCATTGTGACACTGTAGTGGGTTTTTCAGTGGCTGATGTAGTCTATCAGACTCAGATGCCATGCGTCACACCTAAATGACTCCTGACTTTAAAATCAAAGGAGGTTAGGATAAGTTATAATGGCATCATTAAACTATACAATATTACATTCTGCATAGGAATCAGTGTAAATTGGCGCTTCTGGATTTATGAATCTTTGTGAGAAAATGTTAATTTCGTTTATTCTGTTAATTTACTTTTCAGGGGGAAAAGTAACACCGGAAATAAGTGGGCCTATGTTTCAGCTAACCCACTCAGCTTTAGCCTATACATTTTCTGCTGATCTTATCGAATGTTTCTCCGAAGTGTAGGCGTGATACTGGGTAAGGAAACCCCAAGTTGTGTAAAAAACTCATGGTGACAAAGATGAAACCAAAGTTGCATTCATCTCACAGAAGTTCTGACCCTGTCTGCAAACTGACCCTATTTATTGTGTACATTCATATTATGCAATAGAGCCTAAAATTTGCATAATATTTTTTTTGTCTCGACACATTGTCAGAGTGTGACACACACAGCATGCACGCATACACACAGAGAAATTGTCATATGGGTCCCCCTGGTGGCAGGATGTAATACAAAACTGCAACTTCAACTCCCAGGTCTCCCGGCATCGGACTGAAGCTGTTTAATGATTGGACACTGGAGCGTCTTTCTCCCAAAGACACTGTGATTGGTCAAGACATAGCTACGCTTTGAACGTGTTTCCCGCAGCTTTCCTGTCGTTGTTTATCTTTTTCAACCACCCGGTACCCGTCAGCCTTAATTTAGTTCTGTTAAATGGTAAGGGAAACTCTACAACATGCCAGTCCACTCCCGTGAAAAGAAGGAAAACAACCACGAGGACATGGAGGTGGATTATCCGGAGCAAGACGCTAGCAGTTCTGACGAGGAAGATACTGTAAGCTCATCTGTCTCTGAAGATGGAGACAGTTCAGGTAACATCAGACAAATTGTGGTTAGCTTGTTGCGAACATGTGGCGTAAAGCATTTAGGTGTAAACTAATGTTAACAATCTACAATAAATCACTGCCGGTTGGCGCAAACAAGGGCCAGTTCGCGCAATTTCTTCCAGGGTCCGGGGCTCACTGTAGCTTATATCCTATAATATTTACGATGTTGTTGCTTACTAGCTAACTGGCTAGCTAATAAGTTGTCATATCAACGTGGCATGGCATGCACAACACTAAGAAATGTTTTGCAGAAATGGACGACGAGGACTGTGAAAGGAGGAGGCTTGAATGTCTTGACGAAATGACGAATCTTGAGAAGCAGTTCACGGACCTTAAAGATCAGTAAGCAGGCCTAATACTGTTGCCTCCCATTGACCATATTTCATTATTAAGTTACCGTTGTTTTCATGCTTTTTAAATCATGTATTGCGTTGATGTCACATCATCAGTGCTGATTCGTCATCTATGAAACTATTTTTCTCAGATTGTACAAAGAGAGACTGAGTCAGGTTGATGTCAAGCTGCAGGAAGTCATGGCTGGCAATGCTCCAGAATACTTAGAACCTCTTGCCACACTTCAAGAGAATATGCAGATCAGAACCAAAGTAGCAGGTGGGTTTCAAATCATGGTCATCAAAGTTGGGTGTTGTTAACAATAAATGTCTTCAAGAAGGCAAGTTTTTGAGGTGAGGAGCCAGTTTCGAACTAAGACTGTGTGGATTTGCCACTTTATTTGATTAATCGTTCTTGCTGTCTGTTTCATTTCAGGTATTTATCGTGAGCTGTGCCTGGAATCTGTAAGGAACAAGTATGATTGTGAGATGCAGGCTGCCAGTCAACATTGGGAGGTAAGATGGCTAAAGATAGGGGTCAGAGGTCAAATGTTCACTTTAATGACCTCTTGTCACGCACACAACATTAAAGTGCATAAACCACACTTTAGATAGATTTGGTAGAGTTTAGTTTATTTTAATTAAATCAGAACAGGGACGTCTCTGTCTGCCTTCCTGTGTCCTAGCACTTGGATAACCTTCACTGCACTTGACTCCACTGATGGACTACTATCCCTTAGCGCTATGCTCTTACAGGTTTCTTCTATGTAGCTTGATTGTTATCCTCCTTTGTTAGTCACTCTGCTAAATGCATGACTGTAAATGTTTCTTCAATGTCTGTCTACTGCATATTTAACAGAGTGAGAAGCTGCTGCTCTTTGATACTGTTCAAAGTGAACTGGAGGAGAAGATAAGACGTTTGGAGGAAGATAGGCACAGTATAGATATTACCTCAGGTAAAAGAAAAAATATATAATTTTTTCATTGGATTGTGTATCTAATCTAGAGAAGGTATTCATTATAAGTAAACTTTATTTTTGTGGTCAGAATTATGGAATGATGGTTTGCAGTCAAGGAAGAATAAGAAGAAGGATTCTTTCACCCCTGGCAAAAAGAAGAAGCCTGTTGTTGTATCAGATATCCTTCCCGATTCCTTAACCTTTGCCAATGTTGTGTTACCACTACATTCTTTTAGTGTAAAAGTTCACTAGCTACCGAAAAAGGCACAAAACCTTCCAAACATTTTGCAAGTTTTTGTTGTTGCTTAATGCTGAAACTAAGTTTTCCTTTATTTTATGGCCTCTATCTAGAACTACACTATGCATAACCTGAAATGCTGGTCGTAGTTGTGGGGCACTTGTGACATGAATTTTTGTGGCAAGTAGTCATAGTAGACAGAACTTACATGTTAGAGTTACTTTAATCTATGAAGGTTAAATTAACAGGAAAATGTCATTACATTAATGTCCTTAGTGTTTAGATGGGGGACCATATTGTGTTGCTAGTGAGTTGCTTGTTAGTGAGTTCTGTTTCCTTAACCTTCTTACGGCCATATATTGTTTACATGTTGCAAGACTTGGATATACTTGAGGACTGGACAGCAATACGAAAGGTATTGGTTTGTTAGAGTTTGTTTGAATTTCTTTCTCTGTGGGGATATACCGTACTGTTGTGGGTTTGTAATTTTCTGGTTGTTGAATAAATTGTCATGCCTTTGTCGAGCAGGCAATGGCTTCCATGGGGCCGCACAGAATGAAAGTTGATGGTAAGGGCTTCGTACACTGTCTCAATGTACCCATATGAAGTATAATAAGTATAATGCCAATCACAAATACAGTAGTAGAGATATTAAATGCTGTGCAACGAGTAGCCCATTGCTCACTGCGCAGCATTTAATATCTTTTTTACTTGTTTCTCTTGTACTAGATGCACTGCATATAAAGGCAGAGGTGCCATATTCATAATACTACTGTTGCAACAAACATATATATAAACTGCTCAACACTTAAACAACACAATGTAACTCCCAAGTCAGTCACACTTCTGTTAAAATCAAACTGTCCACTTAAGAAGCAACACTAATTGACAATCAATTGATTTTGTTGTCAGCACATTCAACTATGGAAAGAAACAAAGTATTGAATAAGAATATTTAATTAATTAATTCATTTATTCATTCATTCATTCATTCATATGTGTATTTATATATATATATATATATATATATAATATATATATATACATACATACATACATACATACATATATATATAAATATCTTCATTGCTAGATATACAATTAGATCAGAGGGAATCGCAGGTGTAGATACAGTGTAATTAATATTTTAAAACTTCACACGGGTTACATCATCTTACACATCGTAGATGTGTTGTCATTTTCACCATCCTTCAGACCCTACTTCTCCAGGTCCTGAAACTCTTCTATCCGCTGACTAAATGTTCTAGTTCCCCCAAAGCCTGAGAAGCATCAACACGTTGCTCGCTCAGAAGAAGGACGTCTTTTCTACAACAACAAGTGGTATTCAAGAGGGCAGGCCATCTGCATCAGTAGAAAGGATGAATATCCCACCAGGTAGGATGAATGGCAACTTATTTGGTTTTGTACCTTCAGAGCCTGAGGCTACCACCACACGTAACGTAAGGTATTTTTAAAAAATGTGGATTTATTCCTTCCCGACCAGGCTTTTGGACTTCTGATTGGCCAACATTTGCTTTGTGGACAACATGTGGACAGATTTTTTTTCCAAAACTGTTCATGTAGACAAGATGTAAAAATAAATAAATAAATAATAAAAAAAATACCAGTGTGTGTACGTGTGCCTTATACCAAGAGTGAAGCTGTTTCTAATCTCCATTTTGTTTTTAACCTCCACCCACACCTCTCTCTGTTTTCTTTCCCTTCCCAGTGCCATCATTACCACTATCAACCATGACGAGGTCTGGTTCAAACGACTGGATGGAAGCAAGTCGAAGCTCTATATCTCGCAACTGCAAAAAGGCAAATATACCATCAAGCACTCTTAGTGGTCCCCAAACTCTTTCCACTTGTCCAGCCTTTGGACTCTTCACAGACATGCCCCAACACCCATCCACACCCACACCTTATTATTAAGTTGGCCTGTTAAATGCACACACGTAGGGGAAGGAGGCTAAGTCTGGGTGGCCTCTGTGTACATAAAAATGTATGTAGGTGAATTGTTATGATGAGGCCATATTTTTACACTCTAATGTTGACACGAAAGATAAGCTGCTAAAAAAAAACCCAATAGGTTTGAAGGGTTGGAAACATGAAGAAACTGGAATGTAGAGTATTGGGCTTGGGGCGTTTGAGAGTGTGCCTTAGAAGAGGTGAGCGTCCCATCCTGAAGTGTGTCCTCAGTTGACTCGCTGAGAAAAGTATTAAGTTCACAACCTCTACGGTGACGTCCGCTAAATGGACATGTCGTCTGTAAATTACTCTACAGACAATTTGCGGTAGAACAGACATGTCGGAAAGCTTTTTTCCACTGCGTGGCATTAAGTTGATTTTATGATGAGTCTGATTTATTGTACAATGCAGACCTGGCTCATGTCAAGTCTTTAAAAATGTATCTTTGCCTGCTGCTGTGTAAAAATTCTTGTTGGTGCCATTGTTAATTAGAAAGGTCTGCATATGATGGCTTTGCAGATGTTTTATTTTTTCATTTTATTTAATTTATACATATTTATACATATATAAACTTGACTTTCACCATTGAGACAACTATTAAACAGGCTATTCTGTGAAACGGTAATGCTGAGTAGGTACCATTGAATGTCAAATGTACAAATAGTCTGCATATCTAAATGGTGCACAAGACGAGGGTTGTCTTCATGATAGATTAAGACGGTAGAAAGGACTTGTCATTTTCTTCTTTTTATATTTGCTGTTTCTCCATCAGATCTGAAAGTGTCTGATATGAAATCCACGTGTGTGGTACATAAGGCTCACTTAAGAGCTGACAATGCAAATATGCTTGCAGCAATCCCACTTATCAGAGGGGTGCAGTCTTGTGTTGAACTGCTCTCATGGAGAATTTGAATGGTTTGTTTTTAATTTTTGCATTTCTGACTCGTCTGATCTCTCACTTTCTGTGAAAATATGTAGCAGTGAACCACTTCTTGAACTACTTGCCATGACGCCATGATGTGCACCTTTTTTATTATTGTTATTATTATCATTATTATTAAAGTGTAGGCCTATATTTTTGTCCATCTCATTTAAAAGAGGAGGAAGTTGAAAGTTGTTGGAATAGCCTACATATTTGCTACCATGCATTTTTGTCATATTTTGTTCAATGGAGTCTTTATTGACTTAATAAAGAATGAAATGGAAAATAACCTTCTTGTGGTGATGAATGAGTGAATGATTAAACAAAATGAATAAATCTCTCCCCTCATCTCAAGTGCATGTTGGTGCTAACCTGGATTTATTCATTTAGGAACAGCCATAGCCTACCTACCTGCCAGATGATCCCACAAGGCTGCCAGTAGTCCCAGACTAGCAGGGAATTGGTTGAGCACAGCTTTCACATGCCATTGGGTTACATGCACTTGAGCATGGCTTTGCTGTCCAACAACTGACTGTTTACAGCATCCGGCGAGCCACTACGGCTATTCTTAACCATTAATTAAAAAAAATGTAGGCCTTATTTGCAAACTCAGGCAGAGGTTTTGTTTCTCTGAATAGGTCATCTTCTCACAATAGTATTATTCAGAATAATCCTGTTGTAGCCTACTGCTGCCTTTTACAGTCCATTCTAAATAAAGCAATTTGACTCATAATTCAATTACAACAACTGACTTACTATCAATAATGAGTTTATATTCTAGATATTCTAGTTAATGGTCTAAGGTACTAAGGTGCAATAAACTCATGCAGAATAATATGAATAATGATCTGAAATGGATAACCAAGAGTTAGGCTATGCTCCTAATTAAGTTAGGTTAACAGTTAACAGGTACTAGTAGCCTAAATGGTGAATATGTGTACCCGAATATTGAAGTGTTGCTGAATATTAATGCCCACTTTCTAATAGAGGTAAAGCTTTAAACGAAATGGCACCGGAACATTTTGCTGCGTGTTCTTCCCAACGTTCTCTCTGCCAGTCTGACCTCGATCGATTATGCGCCAGCGCCATCAGTCTCCTGAGAGTACGCAGCTGCCGCTATCAGAAGAACCCATACAGCTAAAAAAAAAAAAAAAAAAAAAGAAGAAGAAAGAAAAAGATGACGACCTAAGTGAAGGGGGACACTGGCTTTGCCGATATGTAAACTATCCACTAGGTGGAGGTAGAAGCATTTGAGCAGCAGGGACGTGAAGAGATTTTTTCTCGCAATCTGTATTTGGGGCATGGGGCAAGTGATGCTGCAGACATTCCCGGACAGATATGGTTTTGATAAGACGTTGTTTTCTTTAAGATTAGCTCAATCAAAACCTGCTACCGGCATCATTCGGTAGGCGAGTTTTGTCAGAGAAATCACAATTAATCTCAACACACAATTGGAAACACTGCTTTCTGCTGTTTGAGAGAGCTGGTATTCACAAACTATCTGTTGACACAGTGGTGACAGTGAGGAATACTAATGGATTAAGAAGCACGGTGGCGGTAAAGTGATAGCGCTAGGCTAAAGGTTTATGCTGGGTGAGGCCTGCAGATCGTTCACAGGGGCAGATGGTTCACAGTTCAACTGATAACTTGGGGGTCAGGAGGACACACTCTTTGACATGCTATTCTCAGTCAAATAGCTGCTTGTGAAGCATCTTCAGAATCTAGTATTAGCTCTTATACGTTATTTGCCTTATATAGCTATTTATTCATCTACTTAGGAAGCCCGGTCTATCTGAAGGAGGCCTGCAAAATGTAAATCTACACCAACCCATGCATCGGTTGATAGGGTTCACCCTCAGAGCACTGAGCTCTGAGTTGGCAAAACGTCCAGCCCCTGAAAATAGGCTATTACAATGTTGTGAGATTGTGATATGGAAATATATTGAAATTTGCAACTGACAGAAACCTGAGTGGACGGGCCAGGTAAGGAGGCAGACAGGTTGTCAGGTCAGGCTCATGCAGAGTGAGAGTGTTGGATGTTAATGAGGTTTTCCCTAACAAGGTGGTGAGTGAGTCTGCCTGCAGAGTGCAGAATTTGCGCTTTTGATCAGGATGGAGTGGGGGTGGGGACGAGGGGGTTTGAGATAAGAGTTTTGTACTTGTTTTCTTATGCAGTCCCAACATGCTTTGCATCAGTGTGCTGACTGCAGTTTTCTCTGCTATTCTTTAGCTCTTGTTTGTTTGTCCCCTTTTCCATTGGATAGCGTTGGGGATTCCCTCTGTCAACTAGAAACATAACATCTGTCTGACACGATGCAAGTGCATTTTTGAGGCAAATGCTCTCAGCTTTGATTTGACTTAGATTTTGACTTGACTTTCAAATCTTAAATCATATGGCTGCTCTGGAGTCTTCCTGAGACCCATTTGGAGAATACATGTGTTTAAGTGCTATTGTCTCCAGGCCTATGGTATTGCTCAGGTGCTTCCCAGCTCCTGAGGCCTATCTTGGTTGTGCAGATGGCAAATTATACACCCACGACAGGCTCCACTTAACCGCGCAGCCGTGCCCTGGCACATCACACCACCTCTCAGAACAGACGAGAGTGAATGAAAGAGGGGGATAGACCTTTTTTTTTTCTTGCGTATCAGTCCTGCCTACAACCAGCTCAGCGAAGGTGGAATCTCGTTCATCTTGAATGACCATACTTTTGCCTAAGGGCTGATGTCATCCATCTGCTTTCTTTATCTATAACTTTAACACACACACACACACACACACTCACTCCGACCCCATACCACCAACACCCCCACTCACTGAAGGTGCTGAGGTTACTCGCTTCCTTCTCTCTCCCTCGGGCACAAGGCCCTGGCGAGGAGGTGTTAAATGTTTCACGTCTCCGCGGCGATGTAACATGGCCACTTTCTCGAGTGACACGCAGCTCGACTGAATCATTTATGAGGGAACCAGGGGACTTTAAGGTGGTCCACACCAGAGCAGCCCGCAGAGGAGAGCAGCAGTCCATCTCTCTCTCTCTCTCTCTCTCTCTCTCTCTCCCTGTGGGATAAAAAGAGAGATGGACAAGACAGTGAGAGAATGGAAAGGGAAGAGAAAGTGACAGAGAGAGAAAAGATAGGCCTAATGAAAAGGACGACTGCAGATACAAAAGAAAAAATGGGGGCACAGAGAGTGGGAAAGATTGAGGCATCCACCCCTCATCACCCTTTTCTTCCTCCTCCCTCTCTCCTGCAGTCTTTGGTAGAGTGGAATCTTCCAGAAACATATACAGAAGCAGTTTGACTAACCCCCATCAAAGCAGTGAATAAGCGGGGGAATAAGCTCTTTCTGAGAGTAATGCTTTATTTCCTCTGCTGCATATGAGGGTGAAGTTAAGTGTGTGTGCGTGTGTGTGTGTGTGTCAGGGTGCTGCCATGAGGGGACAGTGTTGCAGTTGGAGGCGTGATAAGTGGCTTAAAGTCAATGATGCCTCAGCAGTCTCTCTCTCTCTCTCTGTGTGTGTGTGTGTGTCATTACTCCCTGTATCTATTTTCACTTTCCATATGAATTTCTCTCCCTTTATCTGCTGTACCATAACTGTGTATGCTGTGTACTGGCCTTTCCTGTAACTCTCTCTCTCTTTACAGCTTTCCTAATCACGTTCACCTTTGTCTCGTTTCTATCTCTCTCAAGCTACACCTGTGAGTGACCCATCTAAAGAAAGCAATTGCCCTTTACAGTAATATCTAACTGCATCGGCATCAGCAAAGACATATTTGTTCTTTATATTGTAATATATTTTATTTAAACATAATTTCATTGTTCAGTTTGGCATTAATATTGATTTCTAAGTTCAATTGTTTTTACTATTTTACTATTGTTTTTTGTGATCTTGCCAAATGCTCCTCATTTTTCTCAGATTTTCAAGATCTGATCTTTGATTCAAAACAATGCTCTGGAGTAAATCAAGCCTTAGCCCAATTGTTTGAGGTCACCAAGTGCTATCAGTAGTAATGAGAACAAAAAATATGATACATGCACTATGCACAGAATAGTGACATGCCTGCCAGAGCTGACTGATTAACTGTCAGTGTACAAAATGTTCTTATTCTTCTACTTACCCACAGTAGCCTACCTTAAACAACAGGGTTAAGAAATCACAAAGACAATCACTTGAGTCAATTAGAGTCAATATCTCTCAAAAATATTTTTGGTCCAATTGGTTTGGTCATCGATAACCTTTGATATATGAGGGTGACTTGACCTATCTGAAACTCAACGGTGCCCTTTTATGCTCTTCATTTCCTATTGAATGTCCTCAAAAAGGCCAGTATGGTCATAATGTGATTGCCGTGTGTTTTTAACTTTTGTTTGTCATTGTTTGTTTGTTTGTCATTGTTTGTTTGTCAATTTTGGTCTCTTTAACCAAAATTCTTTTTGAAACATCTTTAGGGACATCTTCGTCTCACCTCATGTTACTTGTCACCAAAACAACAACAACAACAATGGGATCAGTGTTTACTGGAAGTGTTGGAAGAGGTGGTCTGGTGAGTTGACTATGTGGAGCGACTAAAGGCCTTTATCAGTAAAATCAAATTAATCAATTAATTTGAGCCAGTCAATTAATTTGAGCCAGAATTTGAGTCCAGTCCAGGTAAGTGCCCGTTGAATGGCTTTTTGACTCCTGCTGGTTTGCACTCGTTTCTTTGTATAACAGCATACTGAATTCTGTTGGGTGGGTAATCTCCCCAGAGCTTGTTTATGTTCCTTTTGAAACACATAAGTCCTTCTGTTCATGTTTTGGATTAAGCATGCGGGATTTAGTATGTATAATTGAAGCTTACCCACCCCTGTGAGGAGTCGGTGGGCCACGCTGCTCGAGGGAATGAAACCGACTCCCAATTTCTTTCACTGCTGAGACGTGCCTGAGTGACCTGAAAAGTGAAAGTGGAGGTTTTATGACGAAGCAGAGAGAGAGAGAGAGAGAGAGAGAGAGAGAGAGAGAGAGAGAGAAAGAGAGTTTTTCTGCACTGAGAGAATGCTGCCTCTTTTTGCCACCACGTCACATGAATATTTATCAGCTTTTCTTGTATCTTCTAAAAGCCTTGTGCTGCTGTAGCGTTAGTTCTGTGGGTGCCCCCATGAAGCCATAAGAGGAGACTCCTGTGTCTGTGTGTGTGTGCTTGTGCATGACCATGGGTGTGTGTGCATTTGTGTGTGTGTCTGTGGGGGAGGTGAGATACTAAGTGTGTGTGTGGTGTGTTCTGTGTCTAGTTTCATCAGTTGGAGATAGATTCTGACAGATCAGGGATTGGGTCAGTCAGTGAGATTATCAGTAGTTTCTGGTATATCGTTGCAATTATGCTCTTTCGAATGGGAAATGTGCAGTTGGGTGTAGAAGCCAGTGGTCTATACAGACACTGGGACTGATGCTGCCATGTGGGCAAATCCCTAATCCAGCTTTGAGAGCTCGCTGGACATGCTCTGTCACAGCTATTCCAAAACAAAATGCCCACACGGGCAATCTCTTGCACTCCGCCTCCGTCGCTCTCCCTCTCTCTCTCCCTCGCTCTCGTTCAACACAGGGAGGTCTGCTTATACTACGCAGTTGTACGTACACACTCTTAAAACCCCTCTAACTTTCAAAGCCCACTTTGCCCCTGAAGCGGCACTCGTTCTTGCCTGTGTGTGCCTCGAACGGCCCTTATATAACACAGAAAGAGAGGGGGAGTGGAGGAGGAGGGTGGGAGAAAGAGAATGCTGCTTCCTCGTTTGGTTCTCCCCTTCGCCAGGCTGATTGAGCATTACTCATTCCCTGGGGGATCCAAAGAGCCCACAGCATGTGTAGTGCTCACAGGGTACAGAGAGAGAAAGAGAGAGAGCACACTCTTTAAGGCTACTGTTGGGGAAGTAGATGTGTTGGATGCCTCCAGCCGATATGAATGGGGGAGAGCCTGGCCACCATGATCCCTGTGTGAGCAAGATGTTCCTGCTTTGTATGAGTGCCATGAGGCGAGAAGGATCTCAGAGAGGACCTCATTGTTGACTGGCACTGAGCTAATGGAGGATCTTATGGAAGTGAGAGCGAGTGAGTGAGTGAGTGAGTGAGTGGCGACATCTACAAATTGAACCTTCCCCATTAAGGACCAGACATTGCTGAGTGGAGCATTCTTTAACGGATGGGTTTTGTTGAGGAGGAGGACTGGATGTCCCAGCACACAAAAGCCTGTGTAAAGCCTTCATGTTGTCCTCCTGATTTGTGCATGCACCAGACTCAGATGATTTGGCCCGGTCAATGCACAACATCTCAGGGTGTGGTGCTAAGTGCGAGCGCTACTGTGACAAGGAAATATTTCAGTCACCTTCAAATATTAAAATGGAAAGTCTGCAATGGTAGAAGAGACTTAATTGCTTACCTATGTTTTTGTTTCAGTTCCAAAGTGTTCAGTTTCACCCTGATGACCAGCGAGGCCTGGTGTCTGCCCTTCTTAAATTGTATACATTACAAGCTGACAGGCATCTCCATTCAAAGGGCGACGCTCCATTATTGACGAGACTGAGTCACATTGCAACCCATAATATAACCCCACCCCACCCCCCAACACACGCACACACACACACACACAGTTGTCGTTTGGAGAGAGATCCAGTGTCTCATTAGCAAAACAGGCTTCTTCGATTATTACCCCCGGACGAGCCGGGCACGTCGGGGTCACTCAACCATTTGTCATTTGTAAATTCACGCGTCTGTGATGTGATGAATGTGGGGAGGGACGTTGAGAGCAGGGGAAGGAGGGAAGCTGAGGGAGGCCGCAATCTGACGAGAACAGTCAAGTAGAAACAGGAGACTGTCCGGTGGTGGCAAGTTACAGTCTGGTCTCTTGGGTGATCTCATCCCATTTTAGAGAGAGACAGAGAGAGAGAAATGGTAGAAAAGAAAGATCAAGAGAGTCACTTGTTTACTCACGTGGTGTTGTTGAGGCTTGTTCTACAGACAGCAGTACTGTAAAGAAGGTCCTGGGGGAAAAGCATGGAAAGAACCACAACATAGCTCCTTGTATAGGCTGTCATGGAAAAGCACTGGGGCTTGACAAATGTGCCTCCCGGGTTTGTCCATACATCCATCACACTGCCTGTTGGGAAGACCATAGTGCATGCAGTCAATACTCATTGTAGGGCCGCTCACAATTATAAAAACTCATTGTTTAGACATGTACCACTCTACAATTGTACAAAAATAATACAAATTGGTTGTATTTCCTTTGCTTATGATAGGTTTCCTACACAGTATGTCACATTCCACATAATCAAGTAAATGTCAAATGAATTGGGTTGGCCAAGTCTGAAGAAGGGCCGCAGGGACTCGAAACGTTGCTGCAAAAAAACAGTACAATGGGAGCTCTCCAGTGTGCTCATCATTCATATTTTTATAATTTGTAATATTTTTATACATCATATGCATTACATGCGTGTTATATGTGTGCATCAGCAGCTTACTTTCTTCCACTGTTCCCACTGTTTGATTAGGACCCGTTCCATTAAATTGCATCCTAGATGATGCAGTATATCTAAAGGGAAGTGATTCTTGAGTGTATTAGTGACACTAGCGCATAGACGTGTTAGTGTTTCAGTATTTTATTAATCTTATATATAACAGATGATTTATATAGGTTGACATTGTTTTATAAGGCGAGTATTTACAACATGCATGTGAACAGAAGTAGGTGCGCTCAAACTCAGATTCTCCATCTTAGCGGATTCCGGTTATGAGCCTCTTGTCTTTTATTACAGATTGTAGCCTTGACTCTGTTTACTTTAGTGTCACAGAAGGACAAAGTTGTAATTCTGTGGAACTGCTGATGACTGTTTTGATATGGTTTCCTGGCTGAGTCATGATTAAGCACTAAATTGTTATCATGCTAAAAGAGATACTGTTTAGGTGTGTGCCTTTTTTATTTTGCCTGCTGTGAAGAGCATTCTGTTTCACTTAAAACAGTCAATTAGAGATTTCCCAAAGGCTCTAGCAGCGACACTGAACACATCTTATTTTATATTTTTGGCAACATCCCCCTTCAGCTCTTTTTTTCTGATACTAAGGCCTCCACAGGCCACTGACCTTTTAGTGTAGATATGTCTTAATTTGTCTCTCTAAGCACTTCCCTGTGTTATTAGTGGATAAAGATATAAACGACATCTCTCTCTCTCTCTCTCTCTCTCTCTCTTTCAACCCCCCACCCCCCCTGTTACCTGCTTTGTTCCCCAGCAAAGTCTATGTCAGCACAGTTCACAATCAAAGAACTGCAGTCAGCAAGTCCTGCTTGTACTCCAAGAGCTGCACTTACTGTCACTGACTGCCAAAGCCAGAGCTCTGCAAAGACAGGAGAAAAATACACCAAATCAACACTAAATGTCTTTCAAGAGTGACACCCAGTACCTCCCCCGGTCACACACACACACACATCCACACACAAACACACACATGCACACACGCATCACACGCAGAACAATAGCAGGTCGTAAAGACTGACACACAGACAGTTGGATGCTGGCCCAATTTCAGCAGGGAGTCCCAAGGACACGAGTCCCTGTGTTCCTCACGCTTCCCTCACCCCTCACACAGAGTCAGCACAACTCACCGCAAGATTAATTGGATCTAATATAACCCTTGTCCATTAATGCCATAGCAGAAGATGAATGGCTATCCTACTTGGGTTCTATTGCTCTTACTATATCTCTTTCTCTTGCTCGCTCTCTCACCCACTGTGTGTGTGTTTCTCTCTCAAGTGTATTTTTTTTATTATTATTTTTCTTTTTTCTGTTTCTCTATATCTCTTTCCCTCTCTCTCTCTCTTTCTATTATTAGATTAGAGTAGATCAGGTAGATCAAGTCATTCAACTTTATTGTCATTAGCCATGTATAAATACAACGTAATGAAATGCAGTTTATCTAAACAGAAGTGCAAAGAGCAGAAGTGTGGAATATGTAAAGTGTACAGTATAGACAGTATGTACAGTATATACAGTCAAGAGCAGTATTTACAGTTAAGGACCGTGATATACTATGTTTATTATTCTGAAAAAATCATATATGCAGTAGGCTACCATGCGTCCATAACTACTGGCCCGACGCTAGCTGCTGCGGCTAAGGCAGCTATGGCCACGACTTCTTCTTTAGGGGCTGTTGCTGCTGTTGCTGCTTGTGGTGGCATTGAAGTTACTTGGTCTTGCTGCAGCCGACGCCAGTGCTGCATTATGTCTTTATTAGCATTTTATTGCCACTGCATTGGCGCCCTCCGCCCTGCAGACCAAGGTCCATCAGACCAAAGATATTGGCTGTGCAAAAAAGCTGGAGATAGAGATTAGTGAACAGTGGAAAAAAAACGACAGAAAGAAGCAATGAGGTTAAAAAAAAAAGATAAGACAAAGGGAGGGGAGTGGAGGCAGTGAAGAGAAGAAGAGATTGGGGGAGGGAGAGAGAGAGAGAGAAGGGAGGGATGAGGAGAATACATCAGGAGGAGGAAATCCCTGGCTGGAGGTTCCCTGCTCAGCAGTTTGTCTGGGCTGCGCCACCCTGAGGTTTATCCCCGGCCCCCGGGCTGGGTGCTGACGCTGCTACTGCTGCTGCTCTAGTGCTGCTGCCGCTGCCACTATGCACAGCCACTATAAGTCACGGCCCTCCCTCCACGGATCCTCCTCCTCCTCCTCCTCCCCTCCCATCACCAAACACTCTCCTCTCATCTCATCTCCTCCCCTCCCATCACCCCGGACTCCCCCTCCCCCCCTCCCTCGCCTCACACTCCTCATCCTCACCCAGCTTAGTGTTTTTGATGAAGGCAGGCGAGGCAGAAAACGAAAAGAAAGCGCACATGTCCTTTGGTGGTGATAGAAAAGGGAATATGAATGGAAAGACAGACAAATACACAGATGAACAGATAGAGTTGGATAGACGCATAGAGAGACGACAGAAAAAAATAGAGTTATGGACAGCTTAAAGTCCTCATTGGAAGTGTGGAATGTGGACCAGTTTAT
>JAGFZM010005005.1:0-26634 GCA_017657215.1 Limnothrissa miodon | reverse complement strand
GAATGTTTTAACTGCCCAATGGAAAGAGAGAAAGAAAGAAAGAGGGAAAGAAAGCTCCAGAGCTCCTATTTGTCCCCCAGTCTCTTGACCTTTACCAGGGGAAGGCTGCCACCCTGTAGAGGGCTGGTGGACCTGTCTGATAAGGGGTCAGGTGCACCATCCATTCTGCTGATGCAACAAGAGCAGAGCCACCATCAATAATTAACTGCCTATCTGATCCACCAGCGCAGCTCGTAATTCTTTCTTCTTTCCCTTTACTTACTCTCTCTCTCTCTCTCTCTCTCTCTCTCTCTCTCTCTCTCTCTCTCTCTCTCTTTCTCTCTGTATGGTTTTAATAATCCATAACCTCTCTTATGTCAGCTTGATAATGAGACATTACTAATCTATGGATGTCAGGGGGGATGCAAGAAGTCTTCAAAGAACTGTCTACTACAGTCTAACCCAGGCATGGGCAAACTAAGGCCCGGGGGCCATATACGGCCCGTTTGGCTTTTTAATGTGGCCCGCCAAATGTTTCAAAATTATATTAAATAATATTATTAAACCTTTATTTAGTATTTTCCCTGCAATGTCTGCAAACTGCTGTTAATAAATGCATTGTTTTTTTTTAAAGCCCTGCATATCCATGCTTTACTACCTATTTAAGGCCAAAACTGTGAAATATAATGGACTGTAATTTATATTACTTCACACAAACACTATATCTGTCTGCTCCTAACACGGCCTCTTAATCAAATGTTATGACCCATTGTGGCCCACAACTCAAAAAGTTTGCCCACCCCTGGTCTAACCCAACACACACACACACACACACATACACACACACACACACAAACATTCATACAAATACAGAATAAGTAACTGCAATGAAACATTTCCGACCTGACTGTTATAGTTTACACAGAATAAATTAATTAATAAATGGCTGAATAAACACACACACACACACACTCACACACTTCTCTCTCTCTCTCTCTCTCTCTCTTGGTTAGCAGGGTTGTTGCACAACACATGGCTAGCTGTGCACACACACACACAGACACACACACACACACACACACTGCGGCGGCTCCTGTCAGCAGTGTTACATAACAGCCTGTCTCCCAGCTTTTTAAGCCCTGCTGCTGAAGTGCATCTTTCTGCATCTGTGCATTCTTTACACCACAAAACAAGGCCACACATTCATTCACATGTGCTTAGAACACGCACGGACACACACACACACACACACACACACACACACACAAACATATTCATTCACATGTTCTTAAAGAGCACTTTGACATACACACACACACACACACACACGTTCATTTATGATGTGTAGAAAAGAATCAAGAAAGGTTTCTGCCCTTTTGAATGCACACATCTTCCCACATCACAAACACACACAGCAGTTACGCTATATGCTTCTCTCTGTGCATGGTTTGTTTTAATTTTTTTTCTTATTTTCCAGTGATTCTGGAAATCACTGTACAAATGCGGGAATAACTGAGTATATTAATAGTCACAATAGTCACAAATAAATCGTTTAATCTACTCAAATATACAGTAGTCACAAATTAGTTAGATTTTACACATTTGTACATGTGTAACGGTGGGCACACACAAAAACACACACATAAAATGTAGTCGGTAGTTCATAATTGCACTGCACAGATGTAGCCAACAAACACTCCATCCTGTGCTTCCGTCTGCGTCACACCATTTAACTGTGCCACTGTGCACCTGAGACACACACTGAGTCATTTGCTCCCCGGTTACACAATGACATTTCCCCCCACTGTGAGCGTCTCCACTTTTTTAACATTTACACCACGGTGGCCAGGGCTAACTGGGTCATATATAGCACAGCAAACAATCCCCGTTGGGGATGTCATTAAAATGAGGCCGAACAATGCACCTAAAGACACACGTCTCTCTGTTTTTACGTCTTTGTCGCATACAAAGATGTCCTTAAATTCCTTCAGGATAAAGTATCTCTATCTATCTATCTATCTGTCTGTCTGTCTGTCTGTCTGTCTATCTAGAAGTGAGGAAAAAATTAAGAAAGAATTGGTAACAGTGTGAAGGGCAAGAAGGAATCACTGACCAGGCTATCCTTGTGCTCCTATGCTGTACGAGTGTAGTGGTGGCGAGTAGCTGAACAACTCCAAATAGAAGAAAGGTACCTGAAGAGTTAAAAGTCCAAGGGCATAGAATTAGGGTGGACAGAGGTGACGTGTCTCCAGCAATATTTTTAATAAAAAATATATTGAAGACCACATGGATACACAAATGGCTGCCCAACAATGGAAGGCACTGTTTGATATAGTATTTGGTCCGGAGGAGTTTTGTGTTGCATTACGAGGAAGTAATGACTTGGACAGGAGACATTAGCACAACTATTGAAGATCACATGATTTTCAACATCAGCAATCCCACCAACCACCCACCCTCCCACCTCTCTGTCGCACACACACACACATACACACACACACACACACACACATACACTGTGCACCATCAATGTCAGTGAAAGCTGTAATTAATGCTTAGTACTTGTGTTATGTATTTTAACATGAGTCATACGGCAGTTGACTACACCATAACACCTCAATAGAGACTGTACTGTACAGTAGAGAATGTGTAGTTTTTCACCACTACAGTCATTGACACCTTTGGGTCTTGGCTGATGTTTACACCTGAAACCGCAGGAAACTGCATTTAGATACTGTTGATGGTCCAATGCCTGTGGCTGTTGAGGAAACTGGGCAGAGGGGGAGTGTGAAAACAAGCCATCCACTCTCTCTCTCTCTCTCTCTCTCTCACTCTCTCTCTCTCTCACACACACACACACACACACATACACAGGGGGACACTCCACACACTCCATACACACACACAGACACGCAGCCACCACCACGCTATATAGACTGGTGAGACAGCTGTGAGACAGAGACGGCCAGTCCTCTGCAGTGGCCTTGTGCTGATCTCAGCACAGCGAGAGGCTGAATGTGGAGTCTGATGTCACGTCCTCTCGTCTCCATGGAGCAGCTGTCCCACCGTCACCCCGCTGGCATCCCAGAGACACGCTCACAGCTGCAGCAGTGTCAGCATTGTGATACTGATCTCCTGCAGTCGCAGCATGAATGAACGTATGAGTGAGTGAATGAACGAATGAATGAGCGAATACGTGAATGATGGAATGAATAAATGAATGAATGAATTAATCAATCAAGGAATTAATTAATTAATTAATTAATTAATTAATTAATTAATTAATTAATTAAGGAAGGAATGAATAGATGGATGCATGAATAAATAAGTGAATAAGTGAATAAACTTTTTTGTCACTTTGTAGGTGCGATAGAAACTTGATGCTCAGTGTTGATGAGCAGGTCATAGAGTATGGCGGTCTCCTGGTAGTGCCCTGGTAGCCTGAAATTTCTGGGTCCTCGAGCACGGCACTTAACCTTAACTTTCTGGCCTTAATGTTTCTGTAAGTCGCTTTGGATAAAAACAGCTATGGCGGTAATTGCACAGAGCTGTTGGACTTAAGTGTGACTTGTGTTCTTGTCCGATTCTCATGTCATGTTAAAGTTAAAGAGTGTACTGAAAATAAGATTTTTGAAAAGAGACTGGTGGCAGCGTCTGAGACGCCAACCGGGGGGCAGCGATATTGGGAACGCCAGAGAGAGGCCACCATTTGTTCTCCTAAAGGAGCAGAGAGATGCAGCTCATGCTCAAGGTGCTGTTCCAACAATCAGACACATTATTATGTGCACAGGGCAAGAGCACAGGGGTTGGGTGTTGTTGCTGCTTGTGCATCTAATCCAGCAAAGGCAAAGGCTCTCCTGACACGTCTCATTTCTTTCACACGTGTTCCTCTTCTTCTTCCTCCTCCCAGGCTCTCGTAAATGTTAGCTCCCCCTAACTCCCCTGATGGAGGCTGATGGAGGTGGAGGTGCATTGCAGTCCCTGGGGGGGAAGTAAACGGATGGGATCTTTCACAGGCGAGGGTGTGGGTCTCTTGAAGCATCACGCCTCTCCCTTGTTGGCACCATGTTTCATACCACCACCACCCCGCCGTCCCCCCTCCTCCTCTGGGATTCCTCAACCCCCAGAGACGGCCCGTGTGGCGTCAGGCGTGGCCCACAGTGTGTGTGTGTGTGTTTGTGGGGGGGGGGGGGGGCTTCTTGGGTTTCCTCTCCCTGTCTACGTGCAGGCGCTATGGAGCGGCTATTTATCAAAGACAGCTGTAAGTTCCCCAACCGGCCAGAATCCATCATCCTCAATGACATTGGGCGCCGTATGGAGCCGTAGGGGGGAGCGTTTATGCATGCAGCACAGATGGGCTGTGTGTGTTTGTTCCACTTTACTCTTCACACTCTGCACTATACACATTGTGTGTGTGTGTAATGTGTGATAGTGTGACACATATTTCACCCCTTCTAGGATATAGTCTTTTGCATTCCTCTTCCACTAAACAGCTTAAGCTATAACACCCAGTGATTAGTTAATAAGTTGCATCAGAGAGGTTTTCAGGTTAGAATCAGCTCTGGCTTTGTGAATGGTGGTACTATAATGTCCATGTACATGATGCAGGGTAGGTGGCCCAAAGCAGGGTATTAAACCAGCCTACTGGGCAATGGGGGTAGGTGAGCCAATCTGACACGTGGGACGACTTGCCAAAATTGTACGAAGGTTGTGTTAGTTGTGTTTATTCTGGCGTGTGTGTGTCTGTGTGTGTGTCTAAGATATGTGATACACGTTCTGCACTCCACTTTCTGTGGCACCTGGTTGGGGAGTTGCTGTTTGTGTGTGTGTGTATGGGTGGGTGGTGGAAGGTAAACCCCTCTCTCGTTACTTGACAGAGTTGGTCTGTCGACTTAATTTACATATGAAATATTGATGTGCTTAATTTAACCCCAGGGCAAGCTCAGATATCAGTGAGTGGGTAGCAGCTGATTGGCAGATTGAAGCTGTCTTCTCATTGGTCAGTTTTTTGGGTCTTGAATATCATGGTTGTAGCTTTACTGTAACTGCCAGTATCACCCTGATGGGACCCCAGAAATTAAATGCCCAGAAAGAATCCAGTGTATGTGAAAGTTTTAAGGAACACACAAGCAAATCATTTTCAATAATAACATATTCATATTCATTTGAATACTTGTGCAATGTTCACATCCTCTTATTTTTTTAATATTCTTTTATTCTAATGTCAGTATCATTGACAGTCTCTCACTTGTGAACACATTTTCATGCACAGTAGACAGTGTCTCTGGCTGTCCTGATAGCCATAAACCTCTGTCTGGCCCCTTTTATGAGAGAAGTGCTTGCAGCGCGCAGTGCGGCCTGGCTATTAACCCCGGAGCATTTATTTTTAATGCCTCTGATCCTTTAAGACTGTAAAGGGCTTGTGATGAGATCTCCTTGATTGGTTTGAAAGGACATTAACTTAATGTATCAATAGCCCCATTTATACTTTGGGCCTTTAGCTCAGGAACTTAAGCCCAGAGTACTAGCACCATGGCTAGAGTCCCTGGTGGGTTTATATTGTAGTGGTTAACTGACAAACATTAAAAAGACGCAACATTCCATGGGCAGATTAAAAACTCCTGTAACCGTAGTAACAATTGATTATGATGTGTAAGCACCAGGGCTTGGCCTGTGGCCCTGACAGTTGAGGCAGAGAGGGTTCAAGTGGAGCGAGAGGCGCCAACGTTCGTTTACTTCCGCGTTCTATTTTCGCAAGGGGGAGGGGGGAGGTATCCCAGATCTTTGGTTGAGGTGGGCCTGTTGTCAGGACAACAGTTCCAGGTTTAGCCCTGTTTTAGCTCAGCCCTGTCTAGTGTAAACCAAAGATTCTACCTGGGCTGGGCTTAAGTTCAAGCGCTAGGTTTGGCCCCAAGTATATACGGGGCTATTGTTAACGGGACGACACGAGCAGGGGTCCTTGGGTGCTACGTTGTATTTTCAGCTTTTAAAGGACCCCTGGTCCTAAATCAGCTATGGGTGTGATCTACCTCTGTAAAGCACACAGTGTGAGGATTAAGTACATCATATTGAGCCATATAAGTAAACCTGGTCTGAGCATATATGTGTCATATAAGTAAACCTCTCACACGGCTGTGTTCGGTAACCGAGATGCCTCTTGGACAACCAATTTGACAAAGGGCATGGGTGAGCTCTAAAAGGGTACCGAACACCTACTTGTTTACTACTTGCTACAGTAAAGAAAAAAAAACTGCAGGAAGACCATCAGTGTCTCAGTTGTGTGTTACTAAGTTGATTGTAAATTAGTCATGAATATATATCTGGTAGAACTTATGCAATTTGATGAGTCACTCCCTCAATTATCGCTCATGTTAAAATACATCTGACCTTTAGCATAAGACCCACAGAAATCTGCCACGTCATGTTGCCTAAGCTTGCATGCCGATGCTGTTTTTTTTACAATTGACGACATGACAAAGGGTTTCTTTTTTAGTTCATGGTCTTTTTTATTTGAAAATAAAATAAAACAAACCAAAATTAAATAAAACAAAGACTAGCATGTACAACTTGGAATGAATGTAAACTGAAAGTCAGAATGAACAGCGGAGGACAAGTCTTGTGCTGAACACACCCACAGAATGAGCTGCAGATCCAGTGAACAAGATCTTCGTCCCTCGTTCAGACACCTGTCCAAATGCCCAGCCTCCTTCCCTCTCCCTCTTCCCAGTTCAGCCTTCCACCCCCCTCAACACCCCCTCTGTCCTAGTGGCATATTGACACAGAGGAGGAGGACGTGGTGGAGAGTAGTAACAGGCTTATCCTGACCCACTGGTATCCCCTCACCAACCACCACCAATGTCAACACCACTACTGCTCAAAGCAACAGGCACAAAAACATGGCCGCCCAGAAGGAGCACATAAGAAGACAGAAAAAAAAACAGAATTGGAAATTAAAATGAACAGGAGCAAAAAAATAAAATAAAACAAAAACAACAAAATAAAAACAAAACAAATCAACTAAATTAAAAATGAAACATGCCAAACATTTAAAATCTTTAATTTTTGTATCATTTTTTGTTTGTTTTTTTGTCACTTTTTTTTTTCAATCCCACCATACAATAAAAGTCCCATTCCACTGTCCACTGCAAAAATGAAGAGCTTTCTTTTAGTAATTTCCCCCCCCTCTCTCGTTTATCTCAGGGTTCCTCCCTGTATACAAAAAACTGTACCAAACCAACGATACGACAATTCAGTGGAATCAGCACGCTCTGTCTGAAGCCTGAAGCTCCACACGCAAGCTGCATGCACGTAGAACAGAAATTAAACAAAGAGAAGAAAGATGGCCAGCCCAAACTTTACCAAGAGCAAATGGAACGTTAGAAGTTCACCAGATGCTTGTTTTTCGCTTCAGTTTCGAAGGTAGATACATAGTAGTACTTTTTTTTTTACTCTTGTATTATTACTTGATGCTAAACTGATTTCTTTGGGGACAGGATCACTAACCACTTCATGCAGATGTTTTTTTTAACTTATTTTTTTCTGTGTGGACAGAAGGATATTTTTTATTTTAACATTCAATTATTTTCTATACAGAAACATTATGAATAAATGAATATTTTTTTCCAAGAGGTAAGTAAAACATTTGATTTTTTTTTCTTCTAAGAGGGCAGGAGGGGATGGGCTTCACTTTGCAGTCATCATCTGTACAAACTCTGTTGGGAAACAGAGAAAGAGGACACAAGAAAGACCAGAAAAGAAAGAAAGAGTGAAATTAATTACGTAATTGCACATTGCACCACCAGTCTGTCCCGCCGACCCTCTAAATTGTTAAACAGATTAGTATTAATTTTTAAACAATATACTACAAAAGAGTAGCATCTGTACATACAGTAGCCCATTGTCTGTCATCATTCGGATGTGAACCAAAAACCCAGGAGGACGCAAAAACCCTTCAGCAAACAGTGTTATAGTGTTATAGAATAAATATTTCACACTAGAGCGAGTGGGAAGACATAGACGGGAACAAGGGCATCCCGTGCACATACATGGAAGAAATGCACCATGGGTCGTCAGCAACAGGAGCTGAGAGGCACTCATGATTTAGATTCACACTCCTGAGCCTGTCGTTGTCTCCAGATGGTGTTCCCCAGCCTACGCCTACAAGCCTTCACCCCCACCCTGTACAGCACACCTCCACCCACACCGCTGTCAAGTGCTGCCCAGATGACAAGGGGGCTAAATGCGCTGTAGTAGATGTATGCCAGTGAGGGCTGAGACTTGGAGTGGCGCTGCCCGTGAGGGCAGACGTCTTGTCCTTACCTTCGTAGTTCACCTGGCCGTCGCCGTCGATGTCGGCTTCTCTGATCATCTCGTCCACCTCTTCATCCGTCAGCTTCTCGCCCAGGTTGGTCATGACGTGGCGGAGCTCGGCAGCACTGATGTAACCGTTGCCGTCCTGGAATCGATCGAGGTGGGAGAAAGTCACTCAGCTGTGATACGTGTTAATTAGACACAGGCGATAAAATGGTAATGAGCGAGTGAATCTTTGCTCTGATGACTCACAGAGTCAATCAGAACACACTGAAACAAATGAATCAAAACTGATCATGATCATGATCAGAGATGAGAAACTGAGTCATAACTGAGTCATTATTGCTAATGATTTATTCATCCTTTATTCAGAATAGTATTCAAGTGTTTTGGATGTAACCAAATCCGGTGCTGCAGATCACACATAAAAATGTCCTGAGGTTAAAACATTGTAATGGTCTATACATGGAAATACATTCATTTGTTGGATTTTTGTTTTAAAACTGAAGCCCCTACAGGCAACTCAAATATAAATGTTTGCATTGGTTTGTGGGATTTAAAAATGAAATAGGATATACTTTAAAAACTTTAATCGTCAAATTTCATTTCCCAAGTGTAATTTACACTAAATGTATTTTAGTGTACTACATAATAATTTATTAAGATTTCGACTTTTTTAGATAGAATTGGTCATGGTCTAAAGAAAAAGTCTTGGAGTCTTTACCTTGTCAAATACCCTGAAAGCCTCACGGATCTCCTCCTCACTGTCTGTGTCCTTCATTTTCCTGGCCATCATGGTGAGGAACTCAGGGAAATCAATGGTTCCGTTTCCTAAAAGAAGGAAGGTAGGGACAATGGCAAAGGTCATCTTTTAAATATGTTTATTAAATATGAGGTCTGTAGTATACTCAGTAATGGCGATGTATTAAATATGGTCTAAACCCATGGTCTCAGGAGTTATAGAGGCAACCAGACAAATCAGAGATTTTCACTTGTTCATAAAAAACAAAAGCCATGGCAGTGTTCCCAGTGAATCTGCCTGTCTGTGTATATGCGTGTGTGTGTGTGTGTGTGTGTGTGTGTGCGTCCTCGCTGTCCTCGTGCCCTTCCCAACCCATGGGAAAGCCCCACATGCATAAGGGAATATCCCGGATCCATTAGGCAAACTCCCCGTCAATCACTATACGGGTTAACCGCTCAGGGCTTCCCCCTGCATTACACTGTAAGTGATGTTAAATGCACACAGTTTGTGCCTGAGCTGGAGGGGGGGCTTTGGAGCGAGGGATTCACTGGCCCGGGTGAGTGGAGTTGGGGGTGGGGTGGGGGATCAATAATCATGTGACCACAGGGCCAGATTAACCGTTTCAATCTCCCAGGCGAGCATGCCGAATGACACGCTGGGATATGTGGAGATATGCTCGGCACACAGGGGAGAAAATGGATATTGACCACAGATCCACAGTCAGCGCAAGGGGAGGGGCGAGAGGATGGCCAAGTCACAATGACTGCGGGGAGATTGAGAGAGCCAAAGGGCAGCTTAAAAGATCCACTTTGGGTGAAGGGCTGCTGCTCGAAGATTATCCTTCCGTAATAAACATAGCTGAGTTCTGACTGTGGTGTGTGTCTGTGTGTGCAGGCCGTTCACACGGAAAGCGTTTTTCACCTCCAAAAACGCCTACTGTGTCGCAACCATTCCAAAAACTCGCCGTTTGCAAAGCGGTTAAGAACGTAAACGTTGCTACGCAACGCCCATTGTAAATAAAAACGCGACCTCAAAAGTTCAACCATTTTCAACTTTGAGCGCCTGGCGTTTTTAGAAGCCTCGCGTTTTTAGAAGGAGACGCAAGCGACAAAAAAAGCCGAACGTATTGCAGCAGTGGAACTTTTTCAAAGACGCATCGTTCCATAGGGAAACAATTGAAATCGAGCTGGAGGTTGAAATCGACCTGGAGGTTAAAAAAGCGTGTCCGTGTGAACGACCCCTAATGGAGCTCTGTCCTCTTAAGGTCACATTCTCAACGATGAACAGAAGGTTGTGTAAATACATGTGCAATAGGGCTCGGGATCATGACGTAAAAACCTTTGCGGGCACCGCCATATTGGCAGCCTAACTCCTTAGTTTACTATGGATTGCTATGGATTTGCTCCCGCCTATTAGTGTGTTGTTGTTACTTGTCTAGTTTTTGCCGTCTTGGTCGTATGTTGCTGTATAGTGGTGTGTAACAGCGCAACCCACGATCGCAAGAGGAAAATAATCGCTAATATTATATTTCTGCTTCTTGTCTTCTGCATCTGAATGAATGGATATTACGTTCGGTGCGCTGCCAACATGGCGGCAAAATTCTTAGAATGCAAGGTGTGTGCCTGAACCCTATTGTCTTAAAAACCTAAAGGCCATGAGAAAAGAGCTCGTCCAGGAATCAGGAACTGACCAGACTAAATAGACCGACATATGTACACCTGGGCATATATTTTACATAGATCATATAAGCTGTTTGGGTGCTGACATATAGCCTATAGAAACCTTTACGACATTCAGGGAGTCAAAGTGATGTTGGGTAACACAACAAACGGTTCATATCCTCCTCTCTTTAACGCTTGGCAACGAGAATCTTCCCCTGAGCGCCACACCGTTGTCAAGCAAATGATTAAATAATCCTGAGTCATTTCCAGGCCATTTCCAATGTCAGCGCTCTAAATAAGCTCTTCTCTGTGGCACAGCCACTTGCTTCAAACGAGTGTGTGGGGGCACTGGATGTGCGGAGTGGATTATGTAATCGCTTTTATTCCCCATTACTAGGTTTATTGCCGTCTGGCCTAGATTGCGTCAGTGGAAGAGATGGTGTGGAAGTGTTTTTTTTTTTTGTTTTCTTCTTTTCGGTGTGGTGAAGTTTAAGGCTGTTCATTTCAGAATGGGGTTGTTCAATATGTGGCAATGTTGTGCCCACCACCACCATAAAACATTCCCTTGAGAACGTTGTCTCCCTCCTCCCTGATTGACAGGCCAGAGCTAACACGTCTTGGCAGCGAGCTCATTACCAACACGTCACTCATTCTTGTCAGCTATGTCAGAAAATGCGCAAATCCTCTGTGTCAACATATTTTTTTTTCTACTACATCACAAATTTGGAAATGTCAAAATATCAGATTATTGTGTTTACATACTCTCACTTTCGCTTTTGGGAGTGTTTGGGAAGGCTTTCTCTTTCAATACAAAAGAGCGGGATACAGGACCCAACGCATTTAGCTACCAGTGAGCACTCTGAGAACACTGTAAGGCATTCTGAATGAGTGTTAACACACTAGTGACATGCATGGGACATATAGACAATTGGCCCTGTTTTTTAGCCTGGGCTCATGATCCTTATATTTGCATTTAAGGCACACCCCTATTTTTCCTTTTTTTCAAAACAACGGCATACCCAAATTGAAAGCTTGACAGTTCCTACATAGTTTTAGACTCAGGGATGTGCCTAATACCATTGGAAAGGTGACACCCTCAAGTTTTTTCTAGAGGAATATGTATGTTTCTGTGACATATGGACACAGAGTTATAGAGGTTGGAACTAAGTTTTTGTTTTCCGCTCATTTCAAATGTCTATGAACTAACTAAGATATGAAGGTACCATCCATATGATACCCCCAAATAAAAAAATCTAAGTCCTAACTCCATCTCTCAACCTGTTACACAAAAAAATTGAAGTAAAAAGACCAAAAATATGATTTTTTAATATACATTTTTGAAAAATATGTTTATGCGTTTTGATTGGGACCCCTATGTAAATTCCCATAGAGACTTTTTGTAAACAAGAGGGCCTACTGACATTCAAAAGTTTATAACTTGAAAACCCCTTTGCCTAGAAACATAAAATTGGTTTCAAATGAAAGCCAAGACCCTGGGCTTTCATGTCAGTTTGCTTGATTTGAAGTTATTCCTTCTGGGATTGAATGACACAAGCATAACCATCAAAAAAACAAAAAAGCGGGGGGGGGCGTCCCAGATATGGGCGGGTGTGCCTTAAGGGGTTAAGCATTGAGCAAGTGACTTCATCTGAAGTTAATTTAAGAATAGTGTAATAATCTTGTTGCTGGCACTGCAACGCCTGCAGTCTTTCAGTCTACCCCTGGAGTTTATATAAACCAATAACTGTACAGTAATTGAATTTACCTCGATACCAAATCTCTGCTGACAAAGTTGTGCAGCCATCTGTACCTTCTCAACATCTGTACATTGGTTTACCAATGGCAGTTCAAACCTCTCCTGGCCTGGGTGCGGTACAGGTCCCTAATCACCAAATACGGGAAGGAGCTCACCGTCTGCGTCGACCTCGTTGATCATGTCCTGTAGCTCGGCCTCCGTTGGGTTCTGACCGAGTGACCTCATGACTGTACCCAGCTCTTTGGTCGTGATGGTGCCATCGCCGTCCTTGTCAAATAAGGAGAAAGCCTCCTTGAACTCTGGGTTTTGGAAAAAAAAGACAAAGGACATTTTCTTCACAATTTCAGCCATGCTTGGTGGAAAATACCAACTAACTGTCTATTAACTGGGTCAATAAAAGTTCAGAGAGCTATTTTTTTTTTAGGAAACTACGATGGACACTGTGCCAAACTCATATCTGGAACTTCATCAGTTATCCCACCTACATGTCTCTACTTTTCTCCTTGCTTCTTTGCTGTTTTGTACTCCATAAAGGAATTACAAAGACCAAGACGGCAATGTGTTTGAGCTTGAGTGTGTTGCATTTGCTTTTACACCAGACCCCAAGGCCGTCCATAATTAATGTCAGCGAGGTTCATAGCATACACTATACTGTAACATGGTGTTTAACTTTTATTGATGGAGCGTCGTCCGGGCCTCATGTGGGCCGCATGTGGCCCGTGGGCCGCTAATTGAATAGGCCTGCTATAGCATGAACTCTAGCCCTAGCATCATGCTATTATAAAACGAAATCTGGCTAAAACGCATTACTTTTGCCAGTTGAATTACACTTTGTACGGGGCCTTGTACAAGTCCAAATCATGTGTGGTACCTAGTGTTTACAGACCTTGAATGAAAATGTTATTACAAAACAACACTCATTGCAAAATAAAAAGCAATTGGGTCCCAGGTTGAGATCCTACACTGAAGACTTTCTCTTACCTGCAATTTGCTCTTCCGTTAGTTGATCCGCCTAAAGAAGATAAAAGTGAAGATGTCGGTTGTTAGGCGTCAGCACAATTAATGTTAAGATCATCAGCTTCCAAATTGTTAATTAGTTGATCAGCCTCAAAAATGTCAAAAGTCTACTTGTAGAACAACACTTGAGTTCTCACATAACGGCACTCGATTCTACATACTACATGCACATACTACATACTTTAGTCAATTTAGTAACCAAAGGCACCCAACCCACAGTGATGTAGGACACTGCAAACAACACCTTACAGATAGCAGTGTAAATGTACCATCACAGAAGGGTCAATATACAACGGAAGGGTCGATGTACAGTGCTACTGTCCTTTCATCAAGACCTTCCCTTGCTAGCGTAATCCCGAAGATCAACAGTGCTGACACCATCAGTGGCACTGGCAGCTAAGCCAAACATCTTGTCAGTCTAATAGGGGGAAATATGGGAAGCAGTGTGTCCAATTTGGCCACGGACGCCCAAGACCCTGGAAGAGTATAATGGCTCTTGGATGAGAGTGGAGCAAATGACCTAATGGACTAATGGGTGTAGTAACAGCCTCTCTCCATCCCATAATGATCTATTTCCCTCAGCACTCAGGAAGGGAGTGGCTCAGGCACGTATCACACTGATATGACCACGCGATGCCTGTTTAGGCAGGTTTTTTTTCCGCCGTCCGCGTTCGATTTATGGAATTCACTGGGCCACAACAATGCTCAAGTCATGGGTGCCATCAACCCTGAAACAACCCTACCCAGGCTGGCAGCAGTGCCAGGCCCTGACTGGCTGAAGTACGCCTGTTCTCGGCCTCCTGGCCAGCTTTGCTTGGCACAGCGTCACTGAGGCATGAGAAGCTTTGTGCGGGGCATGGGAGTGCCCTTCTTGCTCGACGGAACAGCATGGCTGACTTCACTCTGTGTGCCCACGCACATCACCCAGGCAAACCCTGCTGCTGAATCCTCATGGCCCAGAAACAATGAGGTGGAGAAAGAAGAAGAGAAGAGAGGAGAAGAGAGGAGAGAAGAGGTGGAAGGGTGGGGTGAGGGGTGGCCTGAGGGTGAAGTGGTGTAGGGTGGGTATGAGTGGAGCTGGCACTGTGCCAACATAAAAGGGGCAGCTGCTCAGAAAAGCCTTCTGGCCTTGCCAACCACCCAACCACTGCCCTCCCCAAACACCTCTCCTCACAGCCACGGGCAAGGTCTCACTGTAGCGAGATGTGGTGCAGTGCTACAGTATGAAAAAATATTTAGAAAAAGCACAGGGTAGGGGAAGGATGTGTTTAAAGAGAGAGCCAAACGCATGAGCGTTTAAGACCTCACACCCCACAGGAGGACATCCCACAGGGGAAAAAGAGGCACGTACACTTCAAGCAATTCTTTGGTGTGAGCTAACACAACGTATCCTGATTCTTATCATTCATATCCTTGTTTTGTTTTTGTTTGTTTTTTGTTATGATTTTTTTTACTTAATGTATTCATTATCAAGCTGAAGTGGTTTGAGGATGCACAGAATTGGAATTTCACTGTGCTGTTTGACAATAAAGGTGTCTTAAATTGAGCTGATGTTTGACCACCTAAATGTAAGTCTAGGCATGGGCCCCAATGACGTCCTGTCATGAGTATAAACTGGAAAGTGGGAATGAATAGCTGTTTGTGTTGCCCAGGACAGGAGTAGGACCCAAGCAAGGGAATAAATAATGCAACCAGAGTCAGGTGTCACTGGAGTTACTAAACACACATCAGCAAATGCAACACTGCAACAGGTAAGAGACGAGGCCTCACCGAGGGCTTCAGCGGGGTAAAATTACCTGTGTCACAATAATAGAAGCGTCCGGTTCAGTGTCTACTGTCGATACAACCAGTCAAAACACAGATGTTGGTACTAAAACTAAAACACTGTATCGTATTTGCATCAGGCCAGCAGTATCTCGCTTGTGAGATGAGGGAAAGAGCAAATGTCTTTAGATTATAATGGGCTTATTTCACAGCAGCCATTTTTAATCAAAGGTGTTACTGATGACTGCCAATAGGATATAGAAGAGGTGTTGCGGATTCAGATCTTCACTGAATGTCATTAATAACACCTGTTCTTACCCTGCGACTTCTTGTAAAAAGGTTGCTATGAAATAGGCCCATTGATAGAGCAGCTGCCATATATCGATTTAGGCTCATGACAAAGTCTGTTCATCATGTTTTTGAACATTTTCTACTAATTTTGCCAAGTCTTGTCATTAAAAAAAGGCACTGGTTGAAAAATATGATTTCATTCGGAACGGCGCATGGACCACACATACTGTTAGGTTGTAATGTAAACCCCATCATTAGGGCTTTCGATTCAGGTCAAGTAAATGGTTAAATTAAAAGCAACCTGCAATGAATTGATGCCACTTTTAACTGGTGCAATTGAGACATCACCCCTTGCTTTGCATACATTGAAAACATGCAAAAGACAACCAAATGAACAGGGACCTATCATATTATCTGTAAGGCCCCAATGCGCCATAACCTGAGTCTGTTTTTGTGGTATATGTAGCGTAGCCTACCTTATTCAACAGCCCTACAGCCCTATCTATTAGCCTACAAAAGAAACATTCATTTCCGTCTCTTCAATGTTGCCATCTAAATTCGCTTTGATGTTTCTCCCATTGCGGCCATTGCGTTTAAAAAGAGCTTGCCACTACCTATACAATTCATCTATTTAATTAACACTCGCACTATTTTCGCATAAAACAAATACTTTCGTGAATGATGGACAGCGAGGCCTTGCTTAAGTATTCTTTATAGAATGAATGGAGGCGGTCTCCCCTGAAACCAACCCAAGTCAAGCAGCCTACAAGGATGGCCACCACTGCCCCGGGTTCCCCTCCCCCCTCGCCTGTTCAGATTCATCATTTAATTCACTTAGGGAATATTTTATCCTCTGCCCCCCCCCCCCCCCCCCCGAAGCTATCGGATCATTGTATGAATTAGGCCACTTCAATCTCCACCGGTTTCAACACGGCAATCCGATATTATCTAACGGAAGCCAAATAGCCCGTGCCGTTGGAATTGCGCAGTTGCCGCGGATTCCCGCTCCATTTTGACTACTGCATCGCTGTTGCGCGAACATTATCATTTAAATAGTCAGAAATGTCTTGCGGCTATTCATTTGAATTCTCAACAGGAAATTACACTTTGAAACAATATAACACATACATATCCCCAAATCTGTACATATCTGTAAAAGCAAATATCTTCATACGGCGAAACAATGCAATTTAACATACGCAAGGCTGGAAATCTGAAGCAAGGCAGGTCAAAGAAAGAAAATGCGAATATAGCATACATACCATGGTTTATGGTCGAGATGAGATGAGTGCACGAAAACTAGACTCGGGCTGCGTACCAGGGATACAGGTCCTCAAGTTAAAATGTAGGTGTGTAAGCTCTGACTGGCTATACGCGTTTTCGATGGAAAGCAGCAGATGTGTATTCCTCCGCCACACTGGCCCAGCTATCTCACTTCCTCACTGCCTCTCTGCAGAAATGGATCTCGTCTCCTCCTACTCAACTAATAAAGCAGGGCAGTGATACGTCAGCCGATGAAATTGGCCATCTCTGCCATGAGTCTTTGCAGCAAGTGCTGTCATCCCAGAACAGGGAAAATATTCAGCTTTTTCAGCTTTTTGCGCCACAGCCAAATCGATGTGACCACGACCTCCTCTCCTTATATGTAGGCATATGCATTCAATTTATCATGAGAAAGCATGGACCTATTCCGATATTTCCCCACACTAATTCCTAATATAATTTTCAAAAGAAAAACGTTCGGGACAAATTCAGCAGCTGATTGTTTCAGAATCGGTGTTAAGATGTTCTCATGGCAATATAGAGGGAAATATGGATAGGCCACTCTTTCTTGAACTTTTGGATCAGTTTTTAGAAATTATTGGCCTAGCTTTGGGTCAATGTGCTTATTTTCTGCACCGCAGCTTGCAACCATCCATTCGAACACTTTCTTCTATTGTTTCATAATTGTCAAGTAGGCCTAGGCTAATTTAGGTATTTTAGTCATGAAATTGCTTATCAGGCTTCTAAAGTATTTGTAAGCAATACAAAATTGCACAAAATTGAAAAACAAAATTGCATCTCAGCCAAGTGTTCAAAATGATTTGCGCTTTGTTAATGCGTCTTTATCAGGTTTCTCAAGAATATTGTTTATTGATTCACAGAAACTCAGAGGAACTGAAGTAATTTCACAGCCCAAATATTGGGTACTAGTTTACTGTTGCGGAAGGATACTGTGGGATTATAAGGCGCTTTCCTGGTCGACGCTAGAGAATTTGCAAGGCGGAAATGTGCCGAAGCATCCGATTGGTTATTGCGGACCTGCAATATTATACAGCATGTGCTGGCACCTATTATTGGCTATAGTGGACCTGCATTGCACCAGGCCATGGTGGGATGTTTAGTGATTACTGGATATATTTTCAATCCATAAAAATAAAACTGTTCACAATTTCACAAAGGTAACGTTATTGTTTTGGGTCTCGGATACTTATCTGATGCAAAAACCTAAACTGGGCCTGGTATATTTGTATGCCATAGCGTTATTGTCCCTTACTCTGGTTTGCATCATCTCGTCTGAACTCTCGTTTGCGAATCATCTGTGGAGGTTTCTCACAGCGCGCGCAATTGTAACCAGCGTTTGTTGCGCTGGGTTAAATAAATGTATTTGACTGGTACTTTTTGGGTCGATCTCAGCTTTTACTTTCTTTCTTTTTTAATTTACACACTGGCAGACTTAGACTGTGTCAGCTGTTAGGGTTGTTTTTATTCCAAGAGTTTACACCAACTCTTCAACTTCAGCTTGATTTGTATAAGTAATGGTTGCAAAGCAATAAAACAGTTAACGATTGGTCATTTTTGTTGTAGGCTAGGCTACCAACGTTGTGTAGGCAAATGAAAATCGCTGTTTGTCATTTTAAGTCCTTTAGCAGGTGGATGAAGCGAAAGTGAAAGCCAGAACAATGAGTGCGGATAAGCAGGCTACAGGACATATAGCCTTTTCTTAGTAGCCTAGTGCCTCTGCGCGAACGTACAGAAGGTAAGGCACGTTGCAAAATGTTAACCATTTGTCAGTAACCTTAAGTTAATCAGATGTATTCATCAGGTGTTGAAAAAGTTTATTGAGCACTGCAACATGTTTTGCACAGCTATCGAGAACACATTTGGTGACGTGCACAAGCTAAGGAAATCGAAAACAAAATGTGCTTCCTTTTAAAAACCTAAGACCTAAGTCAAAGGGGCAGTGTTTAATGAACATAAAGCCAATGATTATATTTCCTGTCATATATTCACAGCCGAGCAAAAGGATGTGTTTGACCACTAGTCATACAGCTGCTTGAAAAGCTGTTGCAACCTCGTTTAGGTCACGTAGGGCAATTAGCTGTCAATTAACAGAGGGCTAATGCTAAATACTATATTTTGTTTCCTAGATGGACAATCGCTACCAGACAATGTGAAAGTTAATCAGGCTGCAGTTAGGATTTTTAGCATGAGATAAGGTGTGTCCTATGCTCATAGCATGAGAGTTGTCATCCCAGGGGTTTGTGTAACAATGTTTAAGTACAAAGCATGTTGGTTTTGCAGGATTGGCAATGGTGAAAGTACATGAGATCTACATTGGCAACACACTGAACTGTGATAAACAATTCAAGGAACTTCTCAAACCCGAACTCTCAACATGGATTGAAGAAACCAGTGCTTACTGTGATGTCATTGTTGCCTTTTGTCCAATTGTCTCACGAGTAGGGACGGATGTTCAAGCTGCTCTTGGGAAAATTCCAGGTAACAGCCTTTTATACAGTTAGCCTAGGCATCTTCAACAGTTTGGGAGCTACTGGTAGCTCTCCACCTGCTCAAGAGTAGCTTAGAATAAATCTCGTATCATAGTCACAAAGGTATTAAACCACTTAAAATCTCTGTGATCAAATTCAATTAAGATCAGATTCTAACATCCAGCTCTGTCTGGTACCTGTCTGTCTGGTAAAAAAAAAAAAAGTATCCTTTATGTCTCACTAATGAAAATTGATGTTGGTAGTGCACATCAAATTTGGCTATAAATATTTGGAAAGTTGCCACAAATTTAGATGACACTTATTATATTATTATATTAGCAATACTGATATAAATATAGTTGTGTATTTCTAAGCTACGCTGATTTTGTGAATAGCTCTTGGTAAAAGAATGTTGGGGACCCTCGGTTGAGGTTGTAGGTGAAGGCAGCAATATTTCAGTGATCTTTACAATAAAAAATAATAATGAAAAAAAAAATAACAATGGAGATGCTGAGGTAGTGGGCTATAAGAAAATGGGCACAACACTTCTCACTGATACTGTCTCGACTGACTACTTTATTAATTTCTTAAAGCAGCACCAAGGAGTTTTGAAAATCGCACCCTCTACAGATGGGAAACTTAAGCTTGCCATAAGGAAAGTCAATAATTGTAGTTTTACTTGAACTACAGATCGCTACCTGATTGGGCAAATTTGTTTAGTGACATTAAAGCCGATAGAGGGCCGTAGAGTAAATGCAGCAAGTATTGTTCACCTTGTTACAAGTTGATGGACCATCAAAACGATTTTGAAAACAATATTTTAAGGTTTTCTCTCGTCTGTCATGTGGACAGTCCTACATTTTCCATTTTATTTTTTAGCAATAGTGGTGCATCTGCCATATAACTTATCAGGGTGTGTATCCAGCTATTCACAAAGACTTTCTCTTGTCCTGTACTGTAGGCCCTAACCCTAACCCTTGGAATAAGCTACATTGGACCAATTGTCACCAATTTCTTTATCTTTCCTTTCTTTTACAGACACAACTCCTGCTGTCCTAGTGGTGTTCCATCACACCTTCGATGAAGATTATGTTGTGCCAGACACAAAAAGATTCGTAGAAAGGCAAAACATGATCACAGTGAATTGCCTTTTTAATGAGTCACAAGGGTTGCTTACAGGCCCAGTTCTTGAGAGAGCTGTAAAAGATACATTGGATTTTGTCAAACAGTATGATGAAATGAAAATACAAAAACGGACTCTACGGCATTTACTACTTTACTCTTACAATTATTTGAAGAGACAGAAGCGTATCATTGTTATTGGTTATTCGGCTATTCTTGGTGTTGGTGTTTACTACCTTATCTACAGACGCAACTCTGTCAGTTCAAAAGCAATGGGTAAAGTCAGTCATTAGTTCAAAGTAGCCTAGTTCAAACTTATTATCACTCAACACTTGGAAAGTGGAGGTTGAATATGGAGGAGTTTGTTTGATTGACAGACATAATTATCTTAAGCATCCAACATGTTATGTACAATAGAACAGAAAATAGACAATAATAGACACATAGAAATGGAACACAATAATATTGAGACCTAAGTAGGCTATGGGTTATAAATGAATAAAACTGCTGAACATACATGCACTCTCTCTGTTTTTCTTTTAGTATATTGGTTTGAAATATACTAAGCCAAATAAAAGTATGCACTGCTTCCAAGCACAATTCCACTGTCATACAGAGTAACCTGCACATTTGAAGGTGATTTCGTTCAGATGAAGCCATGCAGTATTCTCATTTCCTGAAACCAGCAACAGTTAAGGCCTTATGACGAAGTGCCCCCTAGAGGACAAATGGCAATATACTTTATGACCAGTATAAGAATGCTACTGAATTAGGCTACTGATGTTTTACTATTACATAATTTGTTTTCAATAGGCCTGTGTAAGCTTAGTATTTAAGTAGCGATGCAACTAAAATGGTGAAAATATATGCTTTTGATAATTTTAAAATCACTTGCTTGGAGGCAGACCGACGCCTTCTTAGACAGGTGACACCTTGCGTTAATAACCAAAAGTGAAAGTAAGAGGTGATCAAAGCAACCCTACACATTCACTTGCGCTACAGGAGGATTCCAACTAGGTATGATTTATTTATTTATTTGAAAGCAATAACAGACCAGATAGGTTATAACGACTATATTAAGTTTATTATCGCTACATAGGCTAGCCTACGTCTACTTGTGCATTAACGGGGATTCGTGTTTGTGGTGTTTGAGAGGCTATACGTTAGCCCACTTTAAACTGATCTTAACACCTGTTAAGTCCCCACTTCCCGTAAACGCACTGCAACTAAATAGAAAACGTAATGGTAAGGAATTATGTAGATCCCGAGACTGACTGTGCGGTAACAACAGTAGGCTAGTTCGCTCTTGTTCCTACATCTTCGTTCTTCTGATAACATAATATTGAACCTGAGCTACATGGAGCCTTTGAATTATTGGGTAACACTTTAGATTACAGACTGTGAAGTGGGCTATCGTATGTAAGAACAGCATAACAAAAAGTATCACGGAATAAATCACTGCATATGGTATAATAACATAAACTCAACGAAAGCTAGGCTATGCTTTATTTGTCCACCTTTTGCTTGTCTAAAACAGGCATTAATTTGTAGCTTAAGCTGTCAGGCCTATACTTGCTGGAAGTAGGCTATGCTGGATACTTTTTTGTTACTTTGTTTCTCTCCGTTAAGTAGCCTACTTCACGAGTTGTTGCCTAATGTAAAGTGCCACCCATTAATATATTTATGTTTTGAGTATAGCCTATCAAGTCTTGAACATCCCCTTACTAAGTCTTTAATTTCCCCTTGGGGATCAATAAAGTATCTATCTATCTATCTATCTATCTATCTATCTATCTATCTATCTATCTATCTAAGTCAAGCGTCAAACTGTCACAAAGTCAAGCCGTCTAGTTTGCAACGTTTTGTCATACAACTATTTTGTCATATAACATGTATGCCATAGTTTTCACTCTCAATGAGGATAGAAACATTTTATGCCTGCTGATGTCTTGAATTACTAAAGAGTTTCAAGATGGGACAGAATGGACTGTTCGGTTGTTTGATTCGATTGGCTAAAATTTTCCATAACGTAGGACACAATTAATGTTAGTAGTACCGCCTGTCGCTTTTTATTCCCTTTTATAGATGGAGGCTAGATGTTAAGTGCATATCTGCACTTATTTCAAAGGGGAAACTCTTTTGAATAGTCCAACAGACTAATGCATCTTACATATCATGTGTTTTCATGGATACAGAAACATTTCATTTTCCAAAAATGCATGCTTCCTATAACTGCTGATTTAAACACAGACTGCCAGCCTGTGCACATGGCCTAGACTGTCAAACACTAGGACAATGAGTTGGCATGTATATACTGTATCCTAAGTTCTCAGTGGCAGAAAAAAAGAAACTTTTTTTAATCATATTTGCTACCACCTTGACTTGGACTGTCTGAAATATTAGATAATGTATCTCAATTGGACATTCCCGGTAAAATAAAGAATAAATAAAAATGTGAAAAGTGTGTGAGTGTCTTCTTCAGATCAGGTTTTAGTTGTTCCACAGTCTTAATATTTATCACAGCCTGCATTTTTCAATGACTGCATGTTTTCATAGATAACAATGGCACACGTGTATGTGCATACCACTGGACAGCATCTGCATTGTCATGAGGAGTTCAAACAACGTCTAAGTGAGAGGATCCGTTTGCAGAAAGAATGGTCTTGGAACGCCTGTGACATCATTCTTGCGTTCTGTACAATCACATCCCGAGTTGGAACTGATGTTGAAGCAGCTCTCAAAGAGATTCCAGGTAAAAAGCCAAAAAGCTACACCCGGTCTGGAGATGAAAATATAAATAAAAAAAATATCCCTGGACAAACACACACACCCGCACACACAGACACACACACACTGGACTGTGAGTGTCACAGTGAAATGTAGACCATATCAGGGATTTGATTCTGAATCACCATTTTCAGGCTAAAACTGATTCAACTTTTGGGATGAAAACTGAAACGTCTTCAAGCCTCAAAAAGAATTCCAGTTGGCTATATCAATATACATTGACTACCATGACCTGGTTGAATGAGAATCTTTACAGACATAATCATATCTTTGTTTCATTTTACAGAAGGCAAACCTGTGGTCCTGGTGGTGTGTCACTACACCCTTGATCCCGACTATGTTGTCCCCGACAGTGGAAGGTTCATAAACCGCCAAAATGTTCTTCTCGTCAACATTCTGTTCAACGAAATCCAGGGATTCCTGAGGTGCCTCTACAACGATGAAGCGCTGAAAAAAGCCACAGATTGTCTGATAACTCTCGGGGCTGAGTGTCATTATCCAGCAGCACAACACAGTCCAAACAGCAACAGGCGGATTGTTGCATTTATTTTAATACTTCTAATTGCCTTAGTTATTATGTTGATATTCTTGAGTATCCTGTATACACTGTAGTATATGTGTGATTTTTTAAGCTGCTGGATATTTGAATTTCACCTTGGGGATCAATAAAGTATCTATCTATCTATCTATCTATCTATCTATCTATCTCTATCTATCTATCTATCTATCTGTCTATCTCATAATTAAATGAACATGGGGAGGTCAGGGCGATGAGCAATGGTCAACCTTGACCCTTACCACTAATTACCTTTTTCTTAACACCTTCCTCTGGATTTAGGCAAAACCAGGATCTAGAACTAAATGTTTTTTTCTTCACTCTGTCTAATTTAAGTTCTGTCACACATCATTTACACAATTGTAAATTTAATTGTAATTGTGTGAAGTCTATTTTGCTATAGAGTGAGATGGTCCACACCTTTGTGGAGAGATGCATGAGGATAAGGGTGCGGGCCTTCCTCAGTAACACCAAGCACCCTCTGCACCAGACTCTGACTGCTCACAGGAGCAGAGCACCATGAGATCTTTTATCCCTACTGCCATTAGGCTGTATAACATTCGCAATTAATGTATCTTGTTTTCTTTACTATTGTCTGTGGGCTTCTTGTTGATAATATGCCAATCTGTCTTTACTGGACAAAATGAATTCCCTTCCCTGGAGAGATCAATAAAGTATTTATCTCTTTATCCTGTGTATTCTGAGCCTATATTGTGTGGTTGATACATTGTACTCAAAGATAATTTTCAAACAGTAAAAGTAATCCTTTATGCTAAAATGTTTTACTGTGTATTTTACCCAGTACTTTGTTGGGCTACTTGTGTTCATATTTAAATGATAATTCCAGGGTAAATCTGCAGTTTTTTTCTTCCGTCTGTTGTATCATATATTCATAGTCCTTTCATTATCAACAGCATAATTGACCCCAAACAGCAAAGCAATAATACATTGTATCAGCCCAAGATAAGGAAACATGTTTTCAGTGCAGGCTCTATTATTTGAACAAAGATTCAAGACATAGAGAGTAGACCGAGATTTGGCAGTTTATGGCTTATCAGAAATGACTTAAACTAATCTCCAGTGCTGTTTTTGGCAAGTCAAGACAACTAAGGCAGGCATATTTGTAAATAAAAGCAAAGTAGGCTACGTGTCTCTTTCAACTAAGCCTACTGTACGTCTACTGCTGTTAGAGGTGGGTCCCAATTTTCTTTCCGGGACTCCGTACTCTTTTGCAGCGCAGAAAGGAAAGTGAAAGTAGGCTATGCGTTGTTAATAATTGGGGAGCTGCCTAGGACACCAACGTGAGAAATTTCCCCTTAAAGGATTTCTGCAACAGGTATGCTTTTAAAATATATTTTTATGAAACAACAATTACAAAACATGTCAGATAGGCCTATTCATGACCGCAAATTTACATTTGGCAGGCTTCAATAGCAAAAGTTTGCTGGTAACGTTCGTTGTTCTCACCTTGTAGTGGCACAATTAAATCTGCGCAACTAGTCTATGGGCTACTCGAATGTTCCCTTTGCATTAAAGAATAGAATGCACAATTGAGTTGTTGAGTTGTTAAAGGGAGGTGGGTTTGGTAGGTTTTTAGAACTGCCTTGACTTATTTCAGAGTGGGCCTATGTCCAGATTCATATAACCCATAATTAAATGAGTTGTCTTGTTTACCAGGAAACGATGGTGGTCGTTTACGAACTCACACTTGGAAAACATTTGGGTGCTCATGAGGAGTTCAAAACACGTCTTGCTGATCGGGTCTATATCAGACAGGAGAGCATTCTTACCATCTGTGACATCATCCTGGCATTGTGTACAATTACGTCTCGTGTTGGGACTGATGTTGAAGCTGCCATCAATAAGATCCCAGGTAAATGGTAGGCTATATGTAGGCTACAGTATGTTCACTTGTTCTATGTATTTTTATCAATTCGGTTTTGGGTAGCCTAAGCTACCGCAACAATAAAAAAAATCTGTCTCGAAGTCAAATTACCAAGTTGCATGGCGCAAGCTTGTATCTGACACCGTTGCAGACGCATACATAGCCCTATACTCTATCAAAACATACATTTGTCGTCCCCCACTCTGACACTTAAACTTTGTATAGGATTGACATACGCGTGTGTGTGTATAGTCCCACACCAGCCTAAACAAAAATGAAGATACTGGTGAAATCAAGATAGGTGTACTGGCTTTTGGTCTGTATTGTATTCTCTATCATTTTTCAGAGGGCAAAGCTGTGATCCTGGTGGTGTTTCACCAAAGCTTTGATCCAAACCATGTTGTGACTGACAGTAGAAGATTCATAACCCGTGAGAATGTGGTCCTTGCTGACATCGTGTTCGACGAAACCAATGGACTCCATAGGTGCTTACAGAATGATGAAGCACTGAAGAAAGTCACAGATCACCTAATAGGTCTTGGGGCCGAGATTCCTCAGCGCCCAGAACTCCCCAAGGAAGGCAAGAGAGTGTGGTTGTCTTTTGGGGCTATATTGGGAACAATCGTACTGGTTGTTATCATCTTAGGAATTTTGAAAGGAACACATGTGATATAAATTAAAGGACTAGAAGGCTAATGGTATCTAACAACCTAACAATGAAGGTATGAATAGTTTATTATTGAGCAGTTTATTATTGTTAAACAATAGCATGCTAAGGTATTTAGGTAGCTTTCAAATGGCCAGCATAAATAAGTTGATATTGTATTTTATTGATAAACTGTTCAGATTACCAAATTGCTACTCAAACTTTACTTAGTATAAGGCATACTTTTCTGCTGACATGTGCACGCGTACCAAAGCAGAGTAAAAAATGCACTGTGCATGTCTGGTGTATAGACTACATTATTTATCCCAAAATTAAGGAAATTAAGGCATCCAGTAGCACATGCAT
>JAGFZM010005004.1:0-12518 GCA_017657215.1 Limnothrissa miodon | reverse complement strand
GTGTGTGTGTGTGTGTGTGTGTGTGTGTGTGTGTGTGTGTATGTTAATTTGTTTATGTGTGTGTGGGTGGTGAAATGATCTCACCTGTGAAGGACACATCTGCATCACTGTCCATTCCTTCTTCCTGGATGCTGTCCTTGTCCGACTTGGAGCTGCCCCTGGAGCGCTTCATATTGCGGAAGTACTGACCCCACCTTTGGCGTCCTGCGTCCTTCTTCAGACGCTTCTCCTTCGCTCGCCTGTTCTGGAACCATACCTGTAAAGCATGAAAGAAGGACATTTTGTTTAGAATAATTTAAATCAATTTTAAAAGTTCACATCAGATGTAACATGTACCTGCGTAATACTTCTAGAGTCAATTCTAAAATTATATTCACATCCAAAATAAATCTAAATACCACAATTCCACAAAAACCTTGTAATTTCTTAAAAAGAATTTAAAAGATTTGTATCAGAAAAAAAAACAGATTTACTAATTTACTTACTCTTAATAAGACTACAATGACCTAAGGATCAGATGCTTTTAATCACCCATAAACCCATAAAACAACAAAATACTGCCTGAAACTTTGGGGTTAAGGACTGAAAGGTAATTATGAGGTAATTATTAAGACTAAAGCAAGATGTTCTCTTTTCTAATTAAAGGAAAGACATCGTTACTCTGAAAATGTCTGGATGAATTAATGAATATTTAAAGGCTCTGAAATGCTGGCAGTCTAGATTTCGTTAGTATGCTCACTAGTTACTGAAACTGTCATAAAAAAAGCAAAAAAATAAAAAATAAAAAAATAAAGCTTGGAAGTAAAAATAGGTTCCAGAGCACGGCTGTTTCTCTCTAGCGGCATAAAATAACGTTATGAAGAGATTAATTTTCAAGGACTGTCATGAGACGGGTCATGTCTTTTTTCAGGCCAAGTGGGAGATTAAAACAGTAGGATGGACCGCTAATGTAGAGAAGCCCGAAGCCCGCTGAGATTTATCGCAGGCGTAATTAACTTCGAGACAGCTACAAGTTGTCCTTAACCCGCGGAGCAGACGGGTTACACTCCTTGCTACGTTCTCCGCACAATCTACAGCCACGGAGTTGATTTTAATTATTCAAATTTCACCAATGACCACACGTTTTGACGCTCTATAAATTAGTGCGATAAAATGCCACCTGAGCAAAAGTTTTCTTCTCTTTTTAAGGTAGGCGCCACGGTTTTCAACATTATAAGACCGCATGCAGGCCCTGAATGAATGGAAATTACTATGTGAGAACAACCACTGCTGCCTTGCAGTTAAATGCTATCTTCAGGGATGTTTTATAATTGCATACAGCATGTGATACCTCCTTCTGACCCACAGCCATATTCAGTGAATAATGGACATTTCAAGTAGCCACAGTGCCTACTTTAAGTGTCCTTGCTAAAGCATAAAAATAATATATATGGCCATGGTCAACCTGAGGAAGGCTCTTTCATAGACAATGTGCAAGGTTCCCTTTTAGTATTGTTAACGAGCTTGCCCCTTCCGATCTCAAATCTAGTGGCTGGACTTCGTTTAACTTATTCTCGCCGTAAATTAAAACCATACACGGGGAACCTCTCACCCTGTATCTCCGCACACGTTTTAAAGCCTCCACCTTTTTGCCAGCAGTGCAAAAATGAGAATGTCCTTTCGAGACTAATTTGCTTCTCACCTGCACAACTCGCATATCCAGGCCCGTTTCTGATGACAGCTGTTCTCTGACGTGCCGTGCCGGTTTTGGGGAGTTATTGTAGGCATTTTTCAACGTCTCCAGCTGCTTGGCTGTGATTGTGGTGCGAGGCCTTTTTGCCGTAGAGTCCGCCTCTGTTAAAACAACAACAAAACTAAAACAGTCAGAAATGACAGAGTGACAATCTTTGTTTTATGCCGATTGAAAAATCACAGTGAAGTATATTGACCACAACGTCGTGTGTCAATAGAATTGATTGAGTAATTTGGTTTAGCCTACCCTGTTTACCTTACCTTGTATCTTTGTTCTAATATGAAACATAATATAGGCTATTGTAACATTTCTTCTAAAAGCATAAAATTTGAACTCTTCCCCTTTTGGCAAAAATGACTTCTGACATGTCTACTTCCCGGTTTCAGATGAGTAGCCTGACACTGCTGAAGTCTTGAAAGACTCAAGTAAGTATGCCAGATGTTTTAGGATCGCCAGTATTAAAATAAATAGTAAAAATAACAAATTATTTGTTCATTGTTAGAGTGTACATTGCATGGGAATCAATTTCAATGTCGACTCATATTTACATGACAGTACAGCTAAAACCGACATAAGGTGACAAAAATGAAAACAATTCCTTTTGTTAAACCATACCTTTCATAAAACGTTAACTTGCATTTATTGTTTGAAAATATGTTAAATGTCCCAACAGCAACAACAAATTCATTAATATACTTTTATTTGCTTCTGTTTGTAATTACACACGCACATCTAACTTTAACAATAAATAAATAATCTTATCAAAAATACCTTATTCGTTTAATTACGATTAGAAAATTCTATTAGTCACACGCACACCCAAATGCGCAATTTCTTTACGGTCCGCAGGTTTAAGTCTTCCCTTTTCTCTGTTGCCTTGTCACGGACAATATGCCCATCTTTTGAGCATCAGATCACGGCCTGAAATCTAGATCAACATTTGGACAGGGTGAGTTTGGTGCGCAGCCATGAAGGATGAATGTCTCCATATTACCAAGGCAGGTATCGATTAGGGGACAGGCTGAAGCACAATTAGCCCAGGTGGGTCAGATGTTTATGGATGACCTCATGCCCGCGGAGATTAAGTTCACAGTTAAAAGCAGCCGTTCAGCGAGAGGTCACTGATTTAAAGGGATAAAATCATTTGGTGTCTTTGATAAAACGGTTCAGGGAAACGGCTGGGCACTGCCATGATTTCTTTTTGCGCATTCACTATTAACAACCCCCAATAGTGTGCACTGAGTGAACATAGGCTGCAGGAAAGAGGGTTTGCACCTGCTTGCAGCTGTTTTCAGGGTCATTTTAAATTCACGCTGGCACTGTGTTCAAATATCCCACCCCATCCATTCGAAATATTTTAATAACCTTAACAATAGAATATCTTTAAATGGCATCAATATATTAGTATGAAGCAGTAATAATAACAATATGATCAATAACTATATTATAACATGTAGGCCTATTTCCTATACTTGGCAGCTGTAAAAAAAATGGGGAGTAATTGGGTAGGCTAAATGTTTTGTCCTATCCATAATTACGAATTATCTGTTTGTATAAAATTTGATGTCAGCTGTATAGTGACATGAAAAACTAAGGTAGATCATATTGAATAATACTACACTTGCTAATCTTGTGTCACCCAGAATATATATTTGCCAAAATAAAATATGCTGTAAATTCGTTATAACATATTAATAACCAATCTGTGTTGAAAGATCTTCAATGTCACCTTACTCTAAGTCGTATTATAAATAGTATGGTTAGTGCCCTGGCGACAATCATCGAATAATATAATACATATTTCAGAATTTCAAAGCTCTGTCTGACATCAAAAACTAAAATGATTTTGGCAATTAATTTCACTGTTTGTTCCAAATAAAGGTCGGGATGAAATTTGGCCTTGTGTTCTCACCCCTCTGCTTGGCTGTTTCGTAGTCCGCTTTACACACCAATCGGCTGTCTTCCATCAGGTAGTACTCATCCCCTGTCGCCAGCTGCCGTTTGCACACGATGCAGGCGAAACAGTGTAGGTGATAGACAAAGTCCTGCGCTCGGCGTACCACCTGCGTGGGAGGAATACCCTGCTGGCATGCTGCGCATTTGGTTCCAAATCTCCTTTGGGAAGCATCAAGGGTCGATATCAATATAGGCGATTGCATTTCACATTCAACACCTTGTAACAAGAGCTTTTCTTGCTATACAGAAATATCTCACTATAGTACCCCTCACTTCATAGCACGAACCATGTCTTTCAGATTCCATTTGATAGGCTACAGATAGAGCCTACATGAGGCCTGCAAAACTATTAGGCTAGGTGAGGTATATCAAAATAATGCACAACTCACTTGAAGAAGTCCTCCTTGCAGTAGACGCTGTCTCCCCGACTGAAACACTTATCAGCAAGGGGGGACTGACAATCGCTGCACTTAAGACATTTGCTATGCCAGTGACGGTCCAGCACTTTCAGGATGAAGCGGTCCACGATATGTTGGTTACAACCCGCACACACTGGGATATCTGCCAACAAAAGAGAAAAATTACAGACATTTCATTTTTTTTTTAAATATGTTATTTTATCCCACCGAAAAAGATTGGTGCTTGCTAGGTGCTAAAATATGCCCTTGGCAAAATGATATAATTAGCCGACTTGGTGTTATAGTGAACTCAAACTGTTAATTACACTTGTATGCTGTCTTCACAGATTTAAAATGTTTTCGAAATCCGTAAAAAAAACGTTATCAAAGCAGTGCCTTGCAGGAAGAGTGATATTGGAATAGCCTATATTCTTTATAGGCCTATATATTTTCTAGCCTGTATGCGTGGCAGTTTTTCTGTCTGTTATTATTTCTACTTCAACTCCTCTGATCAGAAACACCCGAAATCTAAATTAGCTTACAGTTAAACAAGTGAAATCAATATAAATATGTTCGCTTAAGATGTGGAATTACATTATCTAACCTATAGTAATTTGCAGTTATTTACATAAAACAGCCTCAGACAGACTCTCAATTTTTTTAAAGCATAATGTCCACACTACTGGAAGCCTATTCGTAATATACATACATTTGCAGAACGCAGCAATAGGCCTATTGCCAAAATATTGTTTGAGTTTTCAATAAAATGAGGCCTATCTAAAAAAATCTTTAAATTGTTAATGGAACGAAATTAACATTTTTCCTATTCATATTTTCGTTTTTATTATCTATGTATATCAGTGTTACAATTTTGTCATCATTATACTTATTGTCACTGGGAGTGAGCGTATTGTATTTCTCTTTCCAATAAAAAAATATCTTTTACACTCTCAAATAGCGTCAACCACAACAGTCATGGGAGCCTTTTTATGGCCTCACCAAAGGGGACCAGACACAAACTAATGCAGCTAAACTCAAGTAAACCTTACAATCTTGACAATCACAAATGCAGCTGTGCAATTGTTCCATTCCACATGTTTGCTCATGTATGTATTTGGCTTCTTCTGGCATGCCTTTGGCACGTGCGTCCTTTTTGGACTTTCGGTATTAAATTCAACACATGGATAAATATGGTTCTCCAGTTGAGTGGGAAAATGATTTTTTTTTTTGTGTCATTTGAGACTTTACTACCCTAAAAGAAAGTAGGTCTATTTGTCAGTAAATCCGATACAACCGAAAATAGAAACTATTTTGTAGATTATCAGTTGCACAACTGTCTACCCTACACATGCGTATCTTATGAATAATAATACAGTCATAATATTGTCATATTATTATTATTATTATTACTATAAGTTACTGGGTAAGATATGCTGCATGCAAACGTATGCTACTCACATAGTAGGCTAGTGGAAAGCAAATAACCTAACAACCATAACCATATTAAGACTAGCCTATAAGACATTATTCTTTTATTATTCTTTTCACTATGTGGTGACTAATGTTGTGACAAATGTGGATTCGAATCTAATGTGATTTTAAACTAACTGTGATTTTTAGACAATCAAACGTGGGTTCTCACAAATGAAAAGTGGAAACCCATTCAAATGTGTCCACTAACCACAAGCATAAACAAGCCGATTATAAATATCAACGGCAGAGTGCATCCACGTAAATACGAATTGAGATATCATCATTCTGTTGCATAATTAATCATTAAATGGCAGCACTTCACATTTCTTCCAGTGAAGGAATCACGTTTCTATTGTCTCGAGGCCTTTTAATAAAATATGAATCGCTGCATCGTTTTCTGGCACTATTTGGGTTCTGTCCACATCAGGATGTCCAGGCCAGCATAACCAGGTGTACTGAAAAACCTATCATTTATTTAAGGGGCTTGGGATTACTGAGAGCTTTTTACGACACCGTGGAAATAGGTTAACATGTACTTTGAGATAAGCAGGCCCAAATATGAAAATAAATAAATAATAAAACAAATAAATGAAATAAACCAGCAACATTGCCAACGTTGGGTATATTGCAGGATCAATGAACGACAAAATATATATAATTTCTATATCGCATGTATCTTCTTATCCATAAGTTTAAAAATTATAGCAGAGCCCTGTAAACGAACAAACAAGTAGGCTAAATGAATAATAATTGTGGAGGGTTGTCTTAAGAAAGTATCAGATCTGATGAACTCTCTGGCATGTTGCCCAATTCTACGGTTCAAAGGTGTATTCATTTGAATGAAACAAATGTTTTTTTTTCCCGTGATAAAATTCCCTTGTGGCTGAAGGGCGCATAATGCAACAGATGGGCAAAAGGGGGAACAATTTAAAAGCCAAAAAATAGCAACAATAAAAACAAAACCTGAATTGTGCTACGCAGAGAGCCAAAGATAAGACATATGCCAATTGGTAAATTCACAGCCTGGTGCCGTAATCCCGGGTCCAACAGATTCAGCTATAATCCAAAGTATTACAGCGGTGGTAGGGTATTACAGAAAAGAAATCTGAAAGGGAATTGTCCTCTGGTTGGATAACCCAAGAACTGCAGAGGCGTACGTCGTGCCGGGGGCAAATCGCTGGAAGCCTGATGTCGGGCCACTAACTCACTCTAGAAATAACCTTATACGAAAGTCTTTAATAGTCCAAATCAAACATGAGAATTGTCATTTTCTTTTTACTCGCCCATACCCAAAATTGATTTTATTCCGAAGGAAGCTGTAGTCGCACACTAAATAACCACAGCACAATCTGGCCTGTCTTGTAATCATTTTGTCAAAAAACAAACAAACAAACCAGTGACCTTTTACAAGTCAAACCCATGCAAATAAAGCAGCATCATGGATGGACTATACCTTTACGTAGCTCCTCGCTTTGCGTCAGCAGGGCAAACAGCATGTCTGTGTTATTGGCTGCGTCTTTTGGAGAGTTCCTGTCGCTATGCCCATCCATCGCTCATATCGTAATAACATCAACAACGTCAAAATACAAACACGCTTTCTGTCCTTGCGAGACAGTGTCTCGTATGCCCTTAAACGAATCTTAACGAAAATATGCGGAGACGTTAGAACAAAACGTGCGTTCGTGATAATGCGTAAGTGTAGCCTTCGTTGGTAGAAAGATGTGATGTGGATTACACCGCCCTGTTTTTTTCGAATGACTGTTTTGTTGCAACAGGACGGAGCAGATTATCACCCTTCTGCGCAACGTGGAGAGAGGTAACCAGGGGTCGTTCAAAGTATGAGTTAAGACATGAGAATAAATTTAGTTTTTTTAAAGAGATATGTTGTCTATTTACAATAAATGCACTCGACCCTGTGGTTAATTTGGGAACATTCGAAGGTGTCCATGTGTCCATTAATAAGCATCCTTATGATAGCATAGTCAGTATGAAAATAAACGGGTTTATGGCCATGGATGTTATAGCTTTAATAATAGATGATGGTGAAACTTTAATGATTTACCCTAAATTTGTAATCACTATAACTGTACACATATCACACGTACTTGATCTAAAACAGTAGATCATGAGTATTATATTAGGTTATATTATATTACAGTTAATTACAAATAATTACAAATAATTCATACTTCATTACCGCTGTCTGTGACCTCATTATAAGTTTAATAAAGATGATACCCTGACTTTGTATGTTGGAAGCAGGTCTTTTTTGCATAGCTTCATTATAAGTAATCTCAATGTACGGCTCTCGTATTTTCAGATACAGCTACTGAATGACTTACACGACAGCACATCAGTGCAATTATCCGCATGATATTTCTGGCTATTCTTCTATGCACTCACAAAATAACGCAAACGCATACACGCACACGCACACACACACACACACACACACACACACACACACACACACTAAGTGCGTGCGTTTGGCATGTGCCTTCAGAAAGACAACTGTTTGCTTTGGGAAGAATTGGCCGTTCAATAAAATGTTGATCGACTCAACACCCAGATGAATTTTATTGACAGTGATCTCCAGCGCAAAAGAGCGCCTTGGGAAATCAACCGTAGTGCCACCGCCGCCTAGGCCCTTGATGAATTCAGAATCAATGACCCATTTGCCTGTATTTTCAGAGTATATGAAACGCATTTTGGTGAAAGGTGCAGGATGCATCAATGTTCGCTCTTACTTTTATGCTTCATAATATTTTTATGTCTTATTGATCGCTCACTTTAGAGAGGTGGGGCGACAGTAATGGCTTAGCATGAGCTATGCTTGCATCCCATATGTAAGGATGAGCGTGGGAAAAAGCAGATGTCGAAAAATTATATTCTATTGCACAAAGGTGCACAAATTAACTTTTAAAAAGTTTTTTTAATGTTTACGTCTAAATGCCTGTTATTCCCAAACAGATTATTTCCATTCTTCACACAATGAGTACATCCCTTACATATTTTATTTACTACGCTTTTAAATCTTTCATAATTGCCCCTCTTTTCATGTCTCACCATGTTAGGACATTGTTTTTTATTTCTGCAATGTCTTTGCCTCAAATGTTCATGATCCTTCTACTAGAATGAATGTTTTGAACTGATTCTTTCAAGTCTTTGCCGTAACCTTTCCAAAACTGCTATACTGTATGCAGTGATGTCTGCTGCGCCTTGCGTAATCCAGGGTGCCCCTCATCTTGGGCCTACTTTGCTGTTCCTCAGGTGTCACACCTGTCACAAAGGAACATGATACCTGTTGCGCGTTCCCTTGCGCAGTATAAGGGGCGCACAGAGGGACACACAGAGCCAGACCGGGGGTCCCTGCAGTATTGGCCTCCTGCTCTACCCCAGGTGCACGCGCTTTTTCAGCTGAATGCGCCGGTGGTCCCCCCTTAACAGCCGTGAGCGATGGGGTGAGATGACAGCACGCGCTGCACATCTGTTCCACTCGCGCACAATGTCGCTCATTACATATTCATAACGTATACCTCACACAGACTGGAGAGGCAGACTGATGGACAAAACCTCCAACTCTGTTTGGATCAGTTAGCAATAATAATAATAATAATAATAATAATAATAATAATAATAATGATAATAATAACTACTTTATATCCTTAGAGAACACATTATAGCCTGCAACTCTAATGTATTTCGTCTGGTGTTATTCTGCTGACCTTGAGATAGCATAAGTTGCTGTGGAATTTGTAGTCGTCTAATCTAACTTGCTTACAGTCATTCATAATTTTGGACAGTCATAATTGCACATCATAAGACAACCTACATATTAGCACATGCCAGCAAAAGCTCAAAACAGTCATAACCCAACAGATACAATGAGTTCATAATGGAACCATTCCACCATCGCTACTTGCTTTAGGAACTTGTTGGAGGACCTGCTTTCTCCCACCGGAGAGCGTTTAATCAATTTCATGCTTCATTTCCAGAATGCAAATGTGCTTAACTGCATAAGAATTGAAGTGAATGCAACGCTGCACAACCAATTAAGACTAACACACACACTTCTCCTGTAACAACGTCTAAAGAAAGACCAATACATTTTAGTTTAAACAGTGCTTACCTTGGCTTGAACTATATCTTGAGTAATTTCCGGGATTCTGACAGCTTGAGCCGGGGTGTTCGAGCAACATCTTGACCAAAGGCGCGTTTTAACTCAAATATACACGCTTGAGTTTAAGATAGGTGTGCCCTAATCATCAAAAGGCCTACGGGTTACAGATCGGTTATTACCACAGACCAATAATACACTGTTACGGACTCCAATTCTGAAATTCGCTAGTTCCAGATGATTTGGAGCACAGAATGAGATGGGGCTCCGTAAAACCTGACCCACTAAGCCAAGAACCATACGTCCTGAAACTTGCTGCGTAAAATGCTGAGTCCGTTTGATCCCACGCTTCTGCGGCGAGGTACAGTGAAGGGGATTCCTGACAACGATGTGAGTCACTTGACCTCTGAATGCTGTTCTTTTTAACATAACCAAACTAAAGAGGCGAGAGGTTGTGGTGCGGAGAGTTAAAAAGGTCTGTCTTGTCCTCGGTCCTGAAGGGGAGTTTCTAAGCGCGCCAGGTGGAGGCGTGTGCATTCGGACGCCCCCACCCCTTCCTTCTTGTCTTCGAAACAAGCCTGCCCCCTTATCCCTTCCAGTGGTACACGTGTCCATCTTTCATCGTGTACAATAGGGCACTGGGCAACACCGCGTCGGGATGATGGCTGTCGTGCGTTTTCATGGTCTTTGCTTTTCTTTTGTTGGAGCAAGAAACGCGCACAACAGACAACTGCGGGATGCTTGCCCTTGTTATCAAAATACTGCTAAATGAATTTACCGAGTCCAATTTAGACAAAGCTGCTGTCAGAACACAAACATTTTGTAAAACAGACGCCTGTTTCAATATTAGCCTATAAATATACTATATGTGCACATTTGATACCAAGCTACCAAGCTATTGTAAATAAAACAAACTAACCACCTCCTTGTTGCTGAATACGACCTGTGGAATTCAAAAATAAGATTTTATTAGACAGACATTTGAAATGGTTGTCTTCCATGGCCTGATTTAGGTTTTTAGATTTAAATTTAAAATTTTCCGTATGTTTTTTTTTATGAAATTACCATATTTTCGTTTTTTTTACCCCTCTTTACGAATTTTAATAAATTATTGTAGAATCTATCTATCTATCTATCTATCTATCTATCTATCTATCTATCTATCTATCTAATGTTTTATGAAAGAGGCATTTGTTTTCATCTCCCAATGCGAGTTTTGTGCGCTGTCTAATCCCCCGTCAACAAGTCAGACTGATCTCTTTATGCAGATTATAGAGGAACGCCCGTAAAGCTGGAAGAAGCATGTACTGTAACTAGGTTTCTAAACCGAGGAGAGTCCCAAAGGAGCTTAGACTGGACAGAACAACAGCTAGAGCTAGATGCTGCTGATTTTCCTGAGAAGAAAAGCCTTTTTAGGTACGTGAGCGCCGGTTTTTTTTCTTCCCAGGCTTGTCTCTTCTCAGAAATATTGGGTTAGCAGAGATATTGTTGTTATTATTAGTCGCCAAGGATAGCGTATTTCAAATCACCACTTTTCAAACAATCACCTATTGCTGTGCCACTAAATTCTATGTACTCTGCCTTATAGTAGTAGTAATAATAATAATAATAATAACAATAATAATTATTATTATTGTTATTATCATTATTGTTGTTATTATTATTATTATTATTATTATTATTGTTATTATTATTATAGCAACAACAAAATGGATATATATACCCTCTGAATTATATTGCAAATATTTAAGGCAAATTCATAGCATATGCCTTCAAAGAACCCTTTAGACATTTTTTCTTAATTGTGTGTACTGTTTGTTTACACATTGAGTGGTTGTCTGTTAATTCTAGTCCTACCTAGATCTAGGTGGCTAAAGGCACAGTGATAGGCCTACTTCTCCATCAACACTATGAAATGACTGCTAATCTCTTCCAGGAACAGGTGATGGGATTTTTGCCATAGCATCTCCATCTGTAGCTTTTGGCAGATATATCCACTCTGATGGAGATACACTGGATGTGCCTGTATAAGAATGGAAATGTTTGTTCTGAGCAAATTCTGGAATTATTGCCCCAAAATCTGACTTGGGCCCTGTCACGGAAATCTAAATAAATGTGTCTAAAAGAATACAATTATGTTGTTATGTTGCTGTTTTACAGTAATATGTTAAATATATATGTGACAGCATTTGGTAAAATAAAAGTATATTGTTAATAAAATATAGCCATACACTATAAAGACACTAAAGCTCTCCTGACTGAAATCAAACCAGTCCAAGTCAGAACTGATACAGAAGGAATATAAAAGTGTAGAACATCATAGCATACACAAAACCCCCTTAAAATCTCATTGTTGACTCAATTGTGTTGGTAGAAGGAAACACACATGACAATGTACAGTATTTCCAACAGAAGGCATCACAGCTCTCAAAGAGCAATCCTCCAGCACTGTGCTCTAGCCTCTTCAAATGAACCGAGTATGTTGGCACCAGGCACCAGGGTTTGATCTATTCAGAAGGGTAATGGGCGATGCCGGGACGCACCAGTGCGTAGGTCTTTGGAGTGAGCTCTGGGCGGCTGAAGAGGCTCTGCTTCCACCCCTGAGCTGGGGCGCCAGCACGTGCCGGTGGGGGAATGGAGGGGTCGTCTGTGCGCCCCCGGCCCCTTTTGTAGAGGGGCTATTACTGACTGATTGCTGCAGCTCCCTCAAGTGGGGCCCAGGTGCGTTAACACTTTAGCAATCTACTGAGATGAGGGCTCTGGGTTCAGAGAGCCACTGGAGAGAGCTCTAGAGGGAGAGAGAGAGAGAGAGAGAGAGAGAGAGAGAGAGAGAGAGAGAGAG
>JAGFZM010005003.1:0-12242 GCA_017657215.1 Limnothrissa miodon | reverse complement strand
GTGTGTGTGTGTGTGTGTGTGTGTGTGTGTGTGTGTGTGTATGTTAATTTGTTTATGTGTGTGTGGGTGGTGAAATGATCTCACCTGTGAAGGACACATCTGCATCACTGTCCATTCCTTCTTCCTGGATGCTGTCCTTGTCCGACTTGGAGCTGCCCCTGGAGCGCTTCATATTGCGGAAGTACTGACCCCACCTTTGGCGTCCTGCGTCCTTCTTCAGACGCTTCTCCTTCGCTCGCCTGTTCTGGAACCATACCTGTAAAGCATGAAAGAAGGACATTTTGTTTAGAATAATTTAAATCAATTTTAAAAGTTCACATCAGATGTAACATGTACCTGCGTAATACTTCTAGAGTCAATTCTAAAATTATATTCACATCCAAAATAAATCTAAATACCACAATTCCACAAAAACCTTCTAATTTCTTAAAAAGAATTTAAAAGATTTGTGTCAGAAAAAAAAACAGATTTACTAATTTACTTACTCTTAATAAGACTACAATGACCTAAGGATCAGATGCTTTTAATCACCCATAAACCCATAAAACAACAAAATACTGCCTGAAACTTTGGGGTTAAGGACTGAAAGGTAATTATGAGGTAATTATTAAGACTAAAGCAAGATGTTCTCTTTTCTAATTAAAGGAAAGACATCGTTACTCTGAAAATGTCTGGATGAATTAATGAATATTTAAAGGCTCTGAAATGCTGGCAGTCTAGATTTCGTTAGTATGCTCACTAGTTACTGAAACTGTCATAAAAAAAGCAAAAAAATAAAAAATAAAAAAATAAAGCTTGGAAGTAAAAATAGGTTCCAGAGCACGGCTGTTTCTCTCTAGCGGCATAAAATAACGTTATGAAGAGATTAATTTTCAAGGACTGTCATGAGACGGGTCATGTCTTTTTTCAGGCCAAGTGGGAGATTAAAACAGTAGGATGGACCGCTAATGTAGAGAAGCCCGAAGCCCGCTGAGATTTATCGCAGGCGTAATTAACTTCGAGACAGCTACAAGTTGTCCTTAACCCGCGGAGCAGACGGGTTACACTCCTTGCTACGTTCTCCGCACAATCTACAGCCACGGAGTTGATTTTAATTATTCAAATTTCACCAATGACCACACGTTTTGACGCTCTATAAATTAGTGCGATAAAATGCCACCTGAGCAAAAGTTTTCTTCTCTTTTTAAGGTAGGCGCCACGGTTTTCAACATTATAAGACCGCATGCAGGCCCTGAATGAATGGAAATTACTATGTGAGAACAACCACTGCTGCCTTGCAGTTAAATGCTATCTTCAGGGATGTTTTATAATTGCATACAGCATGTGATACCTCCTTCTGACCCACAGCCATATTCAGTGAATAATGGACATTTCAAGTAGCCACAGTGCCTACTTTAAGTGTCCTTGCTAAAGCATAAAAATAATATATATGGCCATGGTCAACCTGAGGAAGGCTCTTTCATAGACAATGTGCAAGGTTCCCTTTTAGTATTGTTAACGAGCTTGCCCCTTCCGATCTCAAATCTAGTGGCTGGACTTCGTTTAACTTATTCTCGCCGTAAATTAAAACCATACACGGGGAACCTCTCACCCTGTATCTCCGCACACGTTTTAAAGCCTCCACCTTTTTGCCAGCTGTGCAAAAATGAGAATGTCCTTTCGAGACTAATTTGCTTCTCACCTGCACAACTCGCATATCCAGGCCCGTTTCTGATGACAGCTGTTCTCTGACGTGCCGTGCCGGTTTTGGGGAGTTATTGTAGGCATTTTTCAACGTCTCCAGCTGCTTGGCTGTGATTGTGGTGCGAGGCCTTTTTGCCGTAGAGTCCGCCTCTGTTAAAACAACAACAAAACTAAAACAGTCAGAAATGACAGAGTGACAATCTTTGTTTTATGCCGATTGAAAAATCACAGTGAAGTATATTGACCACAACGTCGTGTGTCAATATAATTGATTGAGTAATTTGGTTTAGCCTACCCTGTTTACCTTACCTTGTATCTTTGTTCTAATATGAAACATAATATAGGCTATTGTAACATTTCTTCTAAAAGCATAAAATTTGAACTCTTCCCCTTTTGGCAAAAATGACTTCTGACATGTCTACTTCCCGGTTTCAGATGAGTAGCCTGACACTGCTGAAGTCTTGAAAGACTCAAGTAAGTATGCCAGATGTTTTAGGATCGCCAGTATTAAAATAAATAGTAAAAATAACAAATTATTTGTTCATTGTTAGAGTGTACATTGCATGGGAATCAATTTCAATGTCGACTCATATTTACATGACAGTACAGCTAAAACCGACATAAGGTGACAAAAATGAAAACAATTCCTTTTGTTAAACCATACCTTTCATAAAACGTTAACTTGCATTTATTGTTTGAAAATATGTTAAATGTCCCAACAGCAACAACAAATTCATTAATATACTTTTATTTGCTTCTGTTTGTAATTACACACGCACATCTAACTTTAACAATAAATAAATAATCTTATCAAAAATACCTTATTCGTTTAATTACGATTAGAAAATTCTATTAGTCACACGCACACCCAAATGCGCAATTTCTTTACGGTCCGCAGGTTTAAGTCTTCCCTTTTCTCTGTTGCCTTGTCACGGACAATATGCCCATCTTTTGAGCATCAGATCACGGCCTGAAATCTAGATCAACATTTGGACAGGGTGAGTTTGGTGCGCAGCCATGAAGGATGAATGTCTCCATATTACCAAGGCAGGTATCGATTAGGGGACAGGCTGAAGCACAATTAGCCCAGGTGGGTCAGATGTTTATGGATGACCTCATGCCCGCGGAGATTAAGTTCACAGTTAAAAGCAGCCGTTCAGCGAGAGGTCACTGATTTAAAGGGATAAAATCATTTGGTGTCTTTGATAAAACGGTTCAGGGAAACGGCTGGGCACTGCCATGATTTCTTTTTGCGCATTCACTATTAACAACCCCCAATAGTGTGCACTGAGTGAACATAGGCTGCAGGAAAGAGGGTTTGCACCTGCTTGCAGCTGTTTTCAGGGTCATTTTAAATTCACGCTGGCACTGTGTTCAAATATCCCACCCCATCCATTCGAAATATTTTAATAACCTTAACAATAGAATATCTTTAAATGGCATCAATATATTAGTATGAAGCAGTAATAATAACAATATGATCAATAACTATATTATAACAGGTAGGCCTATTTCCTATACTTGGCAGCTGTAAAAAAAATGGGGAGTAATTGGGTAGGCTAAATGTTTTGTCCTATCCATAATTACGAATTATCTGTTTGTATAAAATTTGATGTCAGCTGTATAGTGACATGAAAAACTAAGGTAGATCATATTGAATAATACTACACTTGCTAATCTTGTGTCACCCAGAATATATATTTGCCAAAATAAAATATGCTGTAAATTCGTTATAACATATTAATAACCAATCTGTGTTGAAAGATCTTCAATGTCACCTTACTCTAAGTCGTATTATAAATAGTATGGTTAGTGCCCTGGCGACAATCATCGAATAATATAATACATATTTCAGAATTTCAAAGCTCTGTCTGACATCAAAAACTAAAATGATTTTGGCAATTAATTTCACTGTTTGTTCCAAATAAAGGTCGGGATGAAATTTGGCCTTGTGTTCTCACCCCTCTGCTTGGCTGTTTCGTAGTCCGCTTTACACACCAATCGGCTGTCTTCCATCAGGTAGTACTCATCCCCTGTCGCCAGCTGCCGTTTGCACACGATGCAGGCGAAACAGTGTAGGTGATAGACAAAGTCCTGCGCTCGGCGTACCACCTGCGTGGGAGGAATACCCTGCTGGCATGCTGCGCATTTGGTTCCAAATCTCCTTTGGGAAGCATCAAGGGTCGATATCAATATAGGCGATTGCATTTCACATTCAACACCTTGTAACAAGAGCTTTTCTTGCTATACAGAAATATCTCACTATAGTACCCCTCACTTCATAGCACGAACCATGTCTTTCAGATTCCATTTGATAGGCTACAGATAGAGCCTACATGAGGCCTGCAAAACTATTAGGCTAGGTGAGGTATATCAAAATAATGCACAACTCACTTGAAGAAGTCCTCCTTGCAGTAGACGCTGTCTCCCCGACTGAAACACTTATCAGCAAGGGGGGACTGACAATCGCTGCACTTAAGACATTTGCTATGCCAGTGACGGTCCAGCACTTTCAGGATGAAGCGGTCCACGATATGTTGGTTACAACCCGCACACACTGGGATATCTGCCAACAAAAGAGAAAAATTACAGACATTTCATTTTTTTTTTAAATATGTTATTTTATCCCACCGAAAAAGATTGGTGCTTGCTAGGAGCTAAAATATGCCCTTGGCAAAATGATATAATTAGCCGACTTGGTGTTATAGTGAACTCAAACTGTTAATTACACTTGTATGCTGTCTTCACAGATTTAAAATGTTTTCGAAATCCGTAAAAAAAACGTTATCAAAGCAGTGCCTTGCAGGAAGAGTGATATTGGAATAGCCTATATTCTTTATAGGCCTATATATTTTCTAGCCTGTATGCGTGGCAGTTTTTCTGTCTGTTATTATTTCTACTTCAACTTCTCTGATCAGAAACACCCGAAATCTAAATTAGCTTACAGTTAAACAAGTGAAATCAATATAAATATGTTCGCTTAAGATGTGGAATTACATTATCTAACCTATAGTAATTTGCAGTTATTTACATAAAACAGCCTCAGACAGACTCTCAATTTTTTTAAAGCATAATGTCCACACTACTGGAAGCCTATTCGTAATATACATACATTTGCAGAACGCAGCAATAGGCCTATTGCCAAAATATTGTTTGAGTTTTCAATAAAATGAGGCCTATCTAAAAAAATCTTTAAATTGTTAATGGAACGAAATTAACATTTTTCCTATTCATATTTTCGTTTTTATTATCTATGTATATCAGTGTTACAATTTTGTCATCATTATACTTATTGTCACTGGGAGTGAGCGTATTGTATTTCTCTTTCCAATAAAAAAATATCTTTTACACTCTCAAATAGCGTCAACCACAACAGTCATGGGAGTAGGAGTAGGTCTATTTGTCAGTAAATCCGATACAACCGAAAATAGAAACTATTTTGTAGATTATCAGTTGCACAACTGTCTACCCTACACATGCGTATCTTATGAATAATAATACAGTCATAATATTGTCATATTATTATTATTATTATTACTATAAGTTACTGGGTAAGATATGCTGCATGCAAACGTATGCTACTCACATAGTAGGCTAGTGGAAAGCAAATAACCTAACAACCATAACCATATTAAGACTAGCCTATAAGACATTATTCTTTTATTATTCTTTTCACTATGTGGTGACTAATGTTGTGACAAATGTGGATTCGAATCTAATGTGATTTTAAACTAACTGTGATTTTTAGACAATCAAACGTGGGTTCTCACAAATGAAAAGTGGAAACCCATTCAAATGTGTCCACTAACCACAAGCATAAACAAGCCGATTATAAATATCAACGGCAGAGTGCATCCACGTAAATACGAATTGAGATATCATCATTCTGTTGCATAATTAATCATTAAATGGCAGCACTTCACATTTCTTCCAGTGAAGGAATCACGTTTCTATTGTCTCGAGGCCTTTTAATAAAATATGAATCGCTGCATCGTTTTCTGGCACTATTTGGGTTCTGTCCACATCAGGATGTCCAGGCCAGCATAACCAGGTGTACTGAAAAACCTATCATTTATTTAAGGGGCTTGGGATTACTGAGAGCTTTTTACGACACCGTGGAAATAGGTTAACATGTACTTTGAGATAAGCAGGCCCAAATATGAAAATAAATAAATAATAAAACAAATAAATGAAATAAACCAGCAACATTGCCAACGTTGGGTATATTGCAGGATCAATGAACGACAAAATATATATAATTTCTATATCGCATGTATCTTCTCATCCATAAGTTTAAAAATTATAGCAGAGCCCTGTAAACGAACAAACAAGTAGGCTAAATGAATAATAATTGTGGAGGGTTGTCTTAAGAAAGTATCAGATCTGATGAACTCTCTGGCATGTTGCCCAATTCTACGGTTCAAAGGTGTATTCATTTGAATGAAACAAATGTTTTTTTTCCCGTGATAAAATTCCCTTGTGGCTGAAGGGCGCATAATGCAACAGATGGGCAAAAGGGGGAACAATTTAAAAGCCAAAAAATAGCAACAATAAAAACAAAACCTGAATTGTGCTACGCAGAGAGCCAAAGATAAGACATATGCCAATTGGTAAATTCACAGCCTGGTGCCGTAATCCCGGGTCCAACAGATTCAGCTATAATCCAAAGTATTACAGCGGTGGTAGGGTATTACAGAAAAGAAATCTGAAAGGGAATTGTCCTCTGGTTGGATAACCCAAGAACTGCAGAGGCGTACGTCGTGCCGGGGGCAAATCGCTGGAAGCCTGATGTCGGGCCACTAACTCACTCTAGAAATAACCTTATACGAAAGTCTTTAATAGTCCAAATCAAACATGAGAATTGTCATTTTCTTTTTACTCGCCCATACCCAAAATTGATTTTATTCCGAAGGAAGCTGTAGTCGCACACTAAATAACCACAGCACAATCTGGCCTGTCTTGTAATCATTTTGTCAAAAAACAAACAAACAAACCAGTGACCTTTTACAAGTCAAACCCATGCAAATAAAGCAGCATCATGGATGGACTATACCTTTACGTAGCTCCTCGCTTTGCGTCAGCAGGGCAAACAGCATGTCTGTGTTATTGGCTGCGTCTTTTGGAGAGTTCCTGTCGCTATGCCCATCCATCGCTCATATCGTAATAACATCAACAACGTCAAAATACAAACACGCTTTCTGTCCTTGCGAGACAGTGTCTCGTATGCCCTTAAACGAATCTTAACGAAAATATGCGGAGACGTTAGAACAAAACGTGCGTTCGTGATAATGCGTAAGTGTAGCCTTCGTTGGTAGAAAGATGTGATGTGGATTACACCGCCCTGTTTTTTTCGAATGACTGTTTTGTTGCAACAGGACGGAGCAGATTATCACCCTTCTGCGCAACGTGGAGAGAGGTAACCAGGGGTCGTTCAAAGTATGAGTTAAGACATGAGAATAAATTTAGTTTTTTTAAAGAGATATGTTGTCTATTTACAATAAATGCACTCGACCCTGTGGTTAATTTGGGAACATTCGAAGGTGTCCATGTGTCCATTAATAAGCATCCTTATGATAGCATAGTCAGTATGAAAATAAACGGGTTTATGGCCATGGATGTTATAGCTTTAATAATAGATGATGGTGAAACTTTAATGATTTACCCTAAATTTGTAATCACTATAACTGTACACATATCACACGTACTTGATCTAAAACAGTAGATCATGAGTATTATATTAGGTTATATTATATTACAGTTAATTACAAATAATTACAAATAATTCATACTTCATTACCGCTGTCTGTGACCTCATTATAAGTTTAATAAAGATGATACCCTGACTTTGTATGTTGGAAGCAGGTCTTTTTTGCATAGCTTCATTATAAGTAATCTCAATGTACGGCTCTCGTATTTTCAGATACAGCTACTGAATGACTTACACGACAGCACATCAGTGCAATTATCCGCATGATATTTCTGGCTATTCTTCTATGCACTCACAAAATAACGCAAACGCATACACGCACACGCACACACACACACACACACACACACACACACACACACACACTAAGTGCGTGCGTTTGGCATGTGCCTTCAGAAAGACAACTGTTTGCTTTGGGAAGAATTGGCCGTTCAATAAAATGTTGATCGACTCAACACCCAGATGAATTTTATTGACAGTGATCTCCAGCGCAAAAGAGCGCCTTGGGAAATCAACCGTAGTGCCACCGCCGCCTAGGCCCTTGATGAATTCAGAATCAATGACCCATTTGCCTGTATTTTCAGAGTATATGAAACGCATTTTGGTGAAAGGTGCAGGATGCATCAATGTTCGCTCTTACTTTTATGCTTCATAATATTTTTATGTCTTATTGATCGCTCACTTTAGAGAGGTGGGGCGACAGTAATGGCTTAGCATGAGCTATGCTTGCATCCCATATGTAAGGATGAGCGTGGGAAAAAGCAGATGTCGAAAAATTATATTCTATTGCACAAAGGTGCACAAATTAACTTTTAAAAAGTTTTTTTAATGTTTACGTCTAAATGCCTGTTATTCCCAAACAGATTATTTCCATTCTTCACACAATGAGTACATCCCTTACATATTTTATTTACTACGCTTTTAAATCTTTCATAATTGCCCCTCTTTTCATGTCTCACCATGTTAGGACATTGTTTTTTATTTCTGCAATGTCTTTGCCTCAAATGTTCATGATCCTTCTACTAGAATGAATGTTTTGAACTGATTCTTTCAAGTCTTTGCCGTAACCTTTCCAAAACTGCTATACTGTATGCAGTGATGTCTGCTGCGCCTTGCGTAATCCAGGGTGCCCCTCATCTTGGGCCTACTTTGCTGTTCCTCAGGTGTCACACCTGTCACAAAGGAACATGATACCTGTTGCGCGTTCCCTTGCGCAGTATAAGGGGCGCACAGAGGGACACACAGAGCCAGACCGGGGGTCCCTGCAGTATTGGCCTCCTGCTCTACCCCAGGTGCACGCGCTTTTTCAGCTGAATGCGCCGGTGGTCCCCCCTTAACAGCCGTGAGCGATGGGGTGAGATCACAGCACGCGCTGCACATCTGTTCCACTCGCGCACAATGTCGCTCATTACATATTCATAACGTATACCTCACACAGACTGGAGAGGCAGACTGATGGACAAAACCTCCAACTCTGTTTGGATCAGTTAGCAATAATAATAATAATAATAATAATAATAATAATAATAATAATGATAATAATAACTACTTTATATCCTTAGAGAACACATTATAGCCTGCAACTCTAATGTATTTCGTCTGGTGTTATTCTGCTGACCTTGAGATAGCATAAGTTGCTGTGGAATTTGTAGTCGTCTAATCTAACTTGCTTACAGTCATTCATAATTTTGGACAGTCATAATTGCACATCATAAGACAACCTACATATTAGCACATGCCAGCAAAAGCTCAAAACAGTCATAACCCAACAGATACAATGAGTTCATAATGGAACCATTCCACCATCGCTACTTGCTTTAGGAACTTGTTGGAGGACCTGCTTTCTCCCACCGGAGAGCGTTTAATCAATTTCATGCTTCATTTCCAGAATGCAAATGTGCTTAACTGCATAAGAATTGAAGTGAATGCAACGCTGCACAACCAATTAAGACTAACACACACACTTCTCCTGTAACAACGTCTAAAGAAAGACCAATACATTTTAGTTTAAACAGTGCTTACCTTGGCTTGAACTATATCTTGAGTAATTTCCGGGATTCTGACAGCTTGAGCCGGGGTGTTCGAGCAACATCTTGACCAAAGGCGCGTTTTAACTCAAATATACACGCTTGAGTTTAAGATAGGTGTGCCCTAATCATCAAAAGGCCTACGGGTTACAGATCGGTTATTACCACAGACCAATAATACACTGTTACGGACTCCAATTCTGAAATTCGCTAGTTCCAGATGATTTGGAGCACAGAATGAGATGGGGCTCCGTAAAACCTGACCCACTAAGCCAAGAACCATACGTCCTGAAACTTGCTGCGTAAAATGCTGAGTCCGTTTGATCCCACGCTTCTGCGGCGAGGTACAGTGAAGGGGATTCCTGACAACGATGTGAGTCACTTGACCTCTGAATGCTGTTCTTTTTAACATAACCAAACTAAAGAGGCGAGAGGTTGTGGTGCGGAGAGTTAAAAAGGTCTGTCTTGTCCTCGGTCCTGAAGGGGAGTTTCTAAGCGCGCCAGGTGGAGGCGTGTGCATTCGGACGCCCCCACCCCTTCCTTCTTGTCTTCGAAACAAGCCTGCCCCCTTATCCCTTCCAGTGGTACACGTGTCCATCTTTCATCGTGTACAATAGGGCACTGGGCAACACCGCGTCGGGATGATGGCTGTCGTGCGTTTTCATGGTCTTTGCTTTTCTTTTGTTGGAGCAAGAAACGCGCACAACAGACAACTGCGGGATGCTTGCCCTTGTTATCAAAATACTGCTAAATGAATTTACCGAGTCCAATTTAGACAAAGCTGCTGTCAGAACACAAACATTTTGTAAAACAGACGCCTGTTTCAATATTAGCCTATAAATATACTATATGTGCACATTTGATACCAAGCTACCAAGCTATTGTAAATAAAACAAACTAACCACCTCCTTGTTGCTGAATACGACCTGTGGAATTCAAAAATAAGATTTTATTAGACAGACATTTGAAATGGTTGTCTTCCATGGCCTGATTTAGGTTTTTAGATTTAAATTTAAAATTTTCCGTATGTTTTTTTTTATGAAATTACCATATTTTCGTTTTTTTTACCCCTCTTTACGAATTTTAATAAATTATTGTAGAATCTATCTATCTATCTATCTATCTATCTATCTATCTATCTATCTATCTATCTAATGTTTTATGAAAGAGGCATTTGTTTTCATCTCCCAATGCGAGTTTTGTGCGCTGTCTAATCCCCCGTCAACAAGTCAGACTGATCTCTTTATGCAGATTATAGAGGAACGCCCGTAAAGCTGGAAGAAGCATGTACTGTAACTAGGTTTCTAAACCGAGGAGAGTCCCAAAGGAGCTTAGACTGGACAGAACAACAGCTAGAGCTAGATGCTGCTGATTTTCCTGAGAAGAAAAGCCTTTTTAGGTACGTGAGCGCCGGTTTTTTTTCTTCCCAGGCTTGTCTCTTCTCAGAAATATTGGGTTAGCAGAGATATTGTTGTTATTATTAGTCGCCAAGGATAGCGTATTTCAAATCACCACTTTTCAAACAATCACCTATTGCTGTGCCACTAAATTCTATGTACTCTGCCTTATAGTAGTAGTAATAATAATAATAATAATAACAATAATAATTATTATTATTGTTATTATCATTATTGTTGTTATTATTATTATTATTATTATTATTATTGTTATTATTATTATAGCAACAACAAAATGGATATATATACCCTCTGAATTATATTGCAAATATTTAAGGCAAATTCATAGCATATGCCTTCAAAGAACCCTTTAGACATTTTTTCTTAATTGTGTGTACTGTTTGTTTACACATTGAGTGGTTGTCTGTTAATTCTAGTCCTACCTAGATCTAGGTGGCTAAAGGCACAGTGATAGGCCTACTTCTCCATCAACACTATGAAATGACTGCTAATCTCTTCCAGGAACAGGTGATGGGATTTTTGCCATAGCATCTCCATCTGTAGCTTTTGGCAGATATATCCACTCTGATGGAGATACACTGGATGTGCCTGTATAAAAATGGAAATGTTTGTTCTGAGCAAATTCTGGAATTATTGCCCCAAAATCTGACTTGGGCCCTGTCACGGAAATCTAAATAAATGTGTCTAAAAGAATACAATTATGTTGTTATGTTGCTGTTTTACAGTAATATGTTAAATATATATGTGACAGCATTTGGTAAAATAAAAGTATATTGTTAATAAAATATAGCCATACACTATAAAGACACTAAAGCTCTCCTGACTGAAATCAAACCAGTCCAAGTCAGAACTGATACAGAAGGAATATAAAAGTGTAGAACATCATAGCATACACAAAACCCCCTTAAAATCTCATTGTTGACTCAATTGTGTTGGTAGAAGGAAACACACATGACAATGTACAGTATTTCCAACAGAAGGCATCACAGCTCTCAAAGAGCAATCCTCCAGCACTGTGCTCTAGCCTCTTCAAATGAACCGAGTATGTTGGCACCAGGCACCAGGGTTTGATCTATTCAGAAGGGTAATGGGCGATGCCGGGACGCACCAGTGCGTAGGTCTTTGGAGTGAGCTCTGGGCGGCTGAAGAGGCTCTGCTTCCACCCCTGAGCTGGGGCGCCAGCACGTGCCGGTGGGGGAATAGAGGGGTCGTCTGTGCGCCCCCGGCCCCTTTTGTAGAGGGGCTATTACTGACTGATTGCTGCAGCTCCCTCAAGTGGGGCCCAGGTGCGTTAACACTTTAGCAATCTACTGAGATGAGGGCTCTGGGTTCAGAGAGCCACTGGAGAGAGCTCTAGAGGGAGAGAGAGAGAGAGAGAGAGAGAGAGAGAGAGAGAGAGAGAGAGAG
>JAGFZM010005002.1:0-14239 GCA_017657215.1 Limnothrissa miodon | reverse complement strand
CACACACACACACACACACACACACACACACACACACACACTCACACCAACCCCCCCACACCCTCCCCGTGCATCTTGATACTTTTATTATTCCTCTCTTCAAATTGGAGTCCCGCAGCTTCCCCCCATAATCTAGTCAGCCTGCCCCTCCACCCCCTCTCGATAGTAATAAAAGAAATGCATAATCCAGTGTTTAAAAATATGAGATTTGCTTGTTGAAATCCCCAAGCGCCTGTTGGATTATGTGTGGCCTGCAGGATAGAGTCTTGTACCCCCCACCCCCCACCATCCCCACTCCTCCGACCCCTTGACTCATGTGTGGGGACTCTGAGCGCTTGGGTACTGGACAGGCACAGGATGGGATGGGTAGAGAAGTTAAATAACAGAAGCCCTTGGGGCTGCTGACTTACGCTAACACCCATTCACAAAACGCCACTCAATCCCATGCACAGCGCCAGGGCTTTCTCAGTTCCTCAGTTTCAGTCCTCTGCTACTGGGTTGTGGCAAAACAAAACCTAAGAAGTAGAAGAATGAAAGAGAGTGTCTTCTCTTGTCAATCAGCCTTGTAGTTTGTAGTGTGTGGCACGTACACTGTACATAACAAACGTTTCATGCTTGTAGGAGCTAAAACAGTTCACGTATCTGCCACACGCAGGTACAGTGGAATGGTGAGTCTGATCTAATGGCTCAATGCAGGGGGGATTAATAAGGTGAAGAGGGAAAGCTGGGAGCCACCAGCTGCATCCAGACCGCACTGATCTAAGTTCCAATTCCGACTAGGCACTTCTTTTTCCTGCCTTCATCTGGCTTTGGGTCTCTCAACAGTCCTACCTGTAAGAAGGACAAAATACTTACATATAGGCCTAAGTGTATGTATGAAATTGTATACAATATTATTATATTATATTATATTATATTATATTATATTATATTATATTATTATATAAATTAGTATCCAATGACTGGGAAATCTGTTAATCTGTTTAAATGCCATTTTTATTAAAAATATATACTATATGTATTTGAATTTATATCTGAATTTCTATTTATTAAGTAAAAAAGTCAAGTTTTTTAAGTGTTATATAGCAATACATTAGGTCTATCGAACATATTCAATTTAACCTGGAGTGCCATGCATCTGGTGCTTAGCATGGTCTTTTTAAGACATTTTCTCTAAGGGATATTCCAACATATTAATAAGAAATAAACAGAATAAAATTCCCAGATAAGCCATGTGCTAAATCTCTGATGTGAGTCTGTGTATGTGTCTGTGAAACAAAGCGAATCACCTCAGACCAGGGCCAGTTATCGTGAATAACCCTCACCTGTTGACAGATGGCCACATCAGTCGCATCAGACTGCTCTGAGCGGATCTGATCCAATCAGGACCCTTTCCACTCACTCCTGTCCTCTCCTTTCCTCTCCTTTCTCATCTCCGCTTGGAATCGGATCGGTTGTTTTTATTTATTTCTGTGGTGATGTAACTGGTTAGCATATCTTGGCGGAGCCTGTCAGACACGCGTGTGAATCAAAGGGCCCTAATTTATGGGCTGAAGCGCACAAAGAAGCTTCAGCATCCCTCCTCCTCCTCTTCCTCCTCCACCTCCGCAGCATCAGCAGCAGCAGCAGAAGGCGGCCTGGAGGTGAGGCCTGGAGGTTCACTTTAATTTACGACTGCCGGGACACTGGAAGATGGGACAGGCAAAACAGCTTTCCCTCCCTCCCTCCCTTTCTGCCCTCTCCTCTCTCTCTTTTACCTTTTCTCTCTAACTCTCTTACTCACCCACTCCCCCCTCTTCTTTCTTTTTTCATTTTCCCCCCTTTTTTTACGGCACTATCCTCAATCCTCTAATACCCCTGAAATGTAAATCCATATGCACACATGCATCCTGGACAATGCCATCAATATGAATTTTATGTAAAATGTCCCCATAACTCTGACACATGATGGAACATATGACTCCCTGTAATTTCATTACATAAAAAGGTTGTGTGTTTGCTGGGAAGAGGATGGGAAGGGGAGAGCTGGTGGTCTTATTAGCACAACCTTGCATATGTGTAGAGTGTGTGTGTGTGTGTGTCTCTGTTTGTATGTGCACATGTGTGTGTATGTGTGTTACAGAGTGCATGTATGCATATTGAAATGCATGTGAATGAACATCCATGTGTGTGTGTATGTGTGTGTGTGTGTGTGTGTGTGTGTGTGTGTGTATGTGTGGGTCTGTGATCATATATGCATGTGTGTGTATGGGAGGGTGTGTGTGTTTGTGTGCAGGGGGTGAGCATAGGATCACCACAAATGCAAAGCAGACCAGCATATTAGGTAAAAAGGAGAGGTGCTTTGGTCCGTCTGAGTAATCTCTTAGATCACTCGGGAGCCTTAACACAGTAGGCTTATGCAGGTAGTACAAGAACATGGAAATGAATGAGAAAAGACAATCTCCATAATTGTAATATTTTAAGAAAGGGGCTATGCATATGCCTCTTGTCTGATCCCCAATCAGCCTTAATAAATACATGGAGCACACACACACACACAAACACACACGCAGACACACACACTCACACACACACAGACACGACACAATAAAAAAGGCTGTACTAATGTTTTGACAATCCCATTTTTCAGCTATTCTCTTTTTATGAGTTTAAAATAAAATGTTCTAAAACATTTTTTTAAATACTAAATGGAAATGGAAATGGAAAATTATAAACACAAAGATAATACAGTATACGGATTCTAAATTACTGACATGCTTGGCTACATAAAGAAATATTTTATTATTTTTTTACTAAGAAAATAAAACGGTTTTGGCAGCAAGTCTATCTGCCTCTTGTTATTACATTGCCATTTGCAAACATAAAATTTTCAGACTTTTCTCCACATTTTTTATTTGTAATTATATGCAGTACAGTGTGTGCTAAATTGTCTCAGTGAAGTTGTGTAAAGAAGTGTGTGCATATGCACATGCATGCATATCCATATATGTATGTGTGTGAGTGTGTGTGTGTATGTGTGTGTGTGTTTCTATGTCTGTGCTTGTTCTTGCGTGCATGTGTGTGTGCGTGTGCATGCGTGTGTGTGTATGAGAGAGTGTGTGGGTGTGTGCGTGTGTGTTGGGTGGGTGTCTCATTCTATTAGTAGATGGGTTGCTGTTGGCTACTATCCCCACTAAGCTGATATGGCTGCTGCTGTTTGAAGCGACTCAGTGACCAGGCAGGGATGCCTGTTGCCCTATTGAACTTGGAGAGTTCCCCAGAGGTTTGGCTTTGAACCGTGCCACTGTTGCAACAGCAAGATCAAACAGCGTCTTATGAAAGTCTCCTGAGGTACGCCGGCACAATTAACTAAACAGGCAATGCTCACACCTGTTCTTATTTGGCTCATCCCATGGTTTATTCTTTCGGTCTCTCTCTCTTTCTCTTCCTCTTTCTCTTTCTCTCTCCCTCCCTCAGACTCACATACACACACACACACACACACACACACACAAACACACACACACTACATCTATAAAACATACTGTAGGATACTAGGATTGGACATTTGGTTGTGCATTGGTACTATACAATAACAAAAAATCCTTAAAAATTAATATAAAAATAACAGCAGCAAAAAATAATTTCATAAAATATACCTTAAAAGGCTCTAAATATTCCTGTCTTACTTCTGCCCTATCTGCATTAATACGAAAAAATTAATTCAGACATTTAGTCATTCCATAAATATACATAGAGTACATAGAACTAGATAGATACTAGATAGACACTCTTTTCAGATCAGTGAGCCATGCAGACTAACCTAGTTCTTGAACTACTTCTCCATTTGTGAATATGGATCTGATTGTGAAGCGAGATTTGAGATGTTGTGAGGCTGAGTTTGTCTGAAGGACACCTCTGCTAGGTGTACACTAGCATGTACAGCTAGAGCAGCAGACAGAGTGTATGGATTCCCATAATCTACTGGGATGAGACGGAGAAAAAAATGGCTCTTTTAGGTAGCGTATAGATAGTGCTGTAAGTGAGCTCAGGGGCATAACCAAACAACCACACATGTACACACACAAGCAGTGTCTGTTACTTACATACACACACACACGCTCACACACACACACAGACACACACACACACACACACACACACACACACACACACACATGCAAACACACAGAACACTCAGAGGCACTCTGTCTTATACATGTATACACACAGACACTCAGACATACTTTCTCTCTCTCTCTCTCTCTCTCTCTCTCTCACACACACACACACACACACACACACACATACACACACACACACACACACACATACACACACACACCAATTCTATTAATAAAGAGGGCGCCAATCCATAATGTAGAAATCATCCTCCACTCTATCGATCGGAGAGGTCCTGGGAGTTGGTCCCGTTTGTAAGTGTGTGTGTGTGTGTGTGTGAGTGTGTGTGTATATGGGTAGACATTGTGGGGGTATGTGACCGAGGAGAGCCCAGACACTCCAGTCTATTGGATTGAGATTCATTCGCTATTTAAGGGTCAGAGATCGGTTCTTGGTACCAACGGGGGTGTGGGGGCTTGATGATCAATATGGCTCCCACACGTTCAACTTCTGTGTGCTTATCCACCGTAAATCCCACACTTGTGTTTTTTACTCCCTACAAGCACACACACACACACACACACACACACACATACACACACACACTCACACACAAACACACACACCACACCACACCACACACTACCACTGCTAAGTACATAGTCAATACTTAAAAAGAGATACAAAAAGATAAGTCAGTTGTGAGTGTTCAATAAGGTTCCAAAATGATTTTATATCCGTAATAGCTGTGAACCTTTGCACCTGGTCAATCCTGCCATCATTCAGCTCTACCCTTCTCCCCTGCAGGACACAGAGGACTGATGCTAAAACCTCATCTTCGGCGTGTTTGACGCTCATTGACAGCGACGGGGCTGAAACGAATCGCCGTAGAATAACCCTGCATTCAGGCCTTTACAGTAAGAGAGAAGAGCCCTGCAGTTTGTCAACAGGAGGAGATGGTGTGGGAGACCATTATCAGAGAGACATCGCCAGGCTTAGATGATCCTCGCATGATCACTAATGAGCAGGATTCAGTTTCATAAATCAGAATGTGATCCAGGACCACTGGAGAGCAACAACAGCTGTCTGCAAAGGTAGACAGAAATAGGTGGTGCAATTGGTGTCATTTTAAACACTGAAAAATAAATAAATTTACACATATATATATATATATATATGTGTGTGTGTGTAAACAAACATAAACATTTATTACAAAACTGATTTAAATTAGAAATGTAGCATTGATTTTTTTTTAACTCTATGCTGCAAATGATCTGCCAAGTATAAGCCTATATACTGTGTATGTTGTAAATGCACATTTACGCTCTAATGCTCTTGTGTAGCAGGTAAACACAAATCCAAAATATAAATAAATGTGTAATGGTTTCAGCTTTTCAGAGAAGCCACACATCTGCCATAACATGTTTCATTAAACACAAGTTGACTTTTGTATGGTGTTAAATTAATGTAATGGTCTTGAATAGCTTCTTGTTCCATCTCCAGTCTTCCAGGTGTTTCTCTTTCCTGGCCCATAATGTACCACTGTCCTTCCTGTACCCTTGCATGGGTCCTCATTTCCATATGGGATGCAAACAAGGTGCCCCTTCCCAACCCCATGGCCATCCCCACCCAACGCCACTCCACCCCTCTCTGCTGCACCTCACTTTTTCTCTCTCTTCTTTCCTCTCCCTTCCTCCACTACTTCTTTCTCTTCCTTCCATTCCTTGGTTCTTTCCATCATCTCTGTTACACTTTTACACACTCTCCAACTGTCCACACACACACACACACACGCACTTGCACACACTTCTGTCCGATGTGCTCCACCCTAGACTGCACACCTCCAGAGCCGCCTCATCTCTCTCTCTCTCTCTCCGTCGCCCCGTACGCTGTTTCTCTGACGCCGGGCCTGATATAGTGGAATGAGGTTTCTATGGACACCAAGGTCAGGGACGACCAATCTATTCAATCCACTCCCTTATTAGGGGTATAAATAATTTGGATCGCGACTGAACCTTGAACCTTGAACTGGCACCCTCAAAGAAATTTATCTTTTTTTTCTCTCCCCCTCTCTGCATTTCTTGCCATCTCTCGCTCTTCCCCTCTGTTTCCCCCTCTCCCTCCCTCCCTCCTTCCTCCCCTCGCCCCGTCTTTCTCTGTCTGTTTCCCTGTGTATATATGCTGTACTTCCATTAGGACAATGAGATGGAGGAGGAGGCTCTCTGCATATGCAATATTCTCAGCCCCATTTCCTTATGGAGTGAAGGGAAAATGTTTTCTCTCTGCGTGCGCCGCTGTTAAATTACCATATGGCGGTGGGCAGAAAAGCCATTTGCCCTTGCAGATGCTGGTGTGTGCGTGTCTGTGTGTGTGTGTGTGTGTGTGTGTGTGTGTGTGTCTGTGGAGGGGGGTTTACTGGTGCTTCTGAAAGATGTTTATTTGTGTCAGCATTACTGAAGACATAAGAGCATCAGTGAATATCTCAGGTATGGAATATCAATGAACCACTCAAAATTTTAGCTTCAGGGCTATGTCTATGCACATTATTTAATAAGTTACGCCTTTTTGTGATTAATTTAATAAATTATAATATACAGTTTTAAAGTACTTTGAAACGTATATATTCACAGTCTTCTTCTGTTGTTTGTGATCTGTGGCGTTCTTACCTTTTGACTGAGGACCTTTGTAGTGAAGACTGGCCTTCCACCATCCCTGATCCTCTCTAGACAAAATGATAAAATCATAGAGAGCATGATGAGATTGCTGCAATTATTAATCTCCAATAAATACATCTTGACCTGGGGATTAACGCTATGGCCCTCAACCCCACCCCACCCCCTCTCCTCCACAGATAAGGCGATCTTTCTGACATGAATTATGAAAACAACAATGGATTGGGGGAGTTGGTGTGTGTCCATGTCTGTGTATGTGTGGTGTGTGTGTGCGTGTCTGTGTGTGTGTAGGACAAATGTTTGAAACCTACAGTGGTGGAGCTGAGACACTGACACCTCTTTGGAGGTCTCCAGAGTGTATGAATGTCGCCGTGAGCACTGGGCGCTGACTGTGGAATACAAAATTCTGTTAGTGTGTGGCGTTGACTTCCCAGGACAAATGCACTATGTGCTCTGGTTATTTATTCAGGTTTCAGCTTGAGCAACTTTCTAATATTTTAACAACCAGCAAAATGCTTCCATTTTCTAAATATAACCATGTTTTGTGATTGTTTATCTCTTCATTAGAGTGTGAATATGTTCATTACACAGAGAGTGACCATGTGTTTGTGACTGTGATGCATTTGTCTGTGTGTGTGTGTGTGTGAGTGTGTATGAATAAGCATCTCTGTGTCTCTCCTGAGCCTAGTGCAGCTCTGTGTCTACCTCGATCGATCGGCTGTACCACAACCAAAACATGTCATAAATTAATATGCTGGGTGAGGATTGACCACATACTCTAACAGCACCCTTGTGTGAGTGTGTGTGTGTGTGTGTGTGTGTGTGTGTGTGTGAGATGCAATGACGTGATTAGAAACCAATGCAAACCAATAGCCAACACTGGAGACATTATTTAAAGAGTTGTGTCTTCGTTACTTATTATTTTCTACACAAAAGTATGAATACAAATGTCCAGTGGCAGATCCTTATGTATTTGTATTTTTTTCATTTAGACATCTGTGCTTCAAGACATGTAAACTCAAGGAATGTCTGGAGACTTTTGCTCACTGACTTGTTTCACTTTGAAAAAGAATGTTCAGGACATCACTTTAATGCCAAAAAGTATTGAGATGACTGAAATTTTATCAAATAAAATGATTTAGATACAGTGAACAAAAGCATAGGTAAAGAAATAAATTATTAAAAGACTATAAAAATATAAAACATTAGTTAGTACAATTTAGCAATGCACATCAAAATACAGAATGCACTAATCTTCAGTGATCAATTACAATCATCTAAGAATACGTATAATCGCCTGAGTATGTGTAAGTATAAATAAGTATAGATATACCTCTTTGAGATGTACCTCTTTGATCCCGTGGGGGGAATTTGGTCTCTGCATTCATCACAACATGAAACAGAGAAACAGAAAACAACAACAGAAAAAAATGCAGTTGCTTCTTTCAGGTTGAACTGCCAAGTTCCAATATTATTGTAGTGTTAAGTTATTACCTGGAGTAATTTTCCTAACAGGTGGTACTACAAGGTTAGCCCTGGAAAACCTGGGAAGTCACATTTACTTACTGTAGCTGCAGATGTATTGGTTCAGATGCCTTTAGTTAAGTAATCCACAGCGCACACAGTGCTTAAGGGATGGTATAACCAAGTACCTTAAAATGGACTGTGTGGAATGTGTGTATAATGTTTATCCCAAACATCGCTTTTAGTTCCCAAGTGTGTGCTTTCTAGATTTTTCTGTAATATTTCACCCATGTTTTTTTTCTACTGTGTGTGGCAGAAAAAGCATGTTATTTCGGACCTGTGCACAGCCCCTAACTTGTTTGAAAAATAAAGCCAAAAAGATTTTTTAAATTAAGTCATCAACTGCAAATAAATAAATAAATACATAAAATTAAAACATCACATTAAAATAGCACAGCTATTTATAATTGTGAATTATTGGCTTTACTTTTGAGACCATATTTTTTTGTCATCATCTATAATATTTAAGGGCAACAAGTATTCATAAAATAGAAATATGAGAAGAAATAAGAGAAATATGCAGTAGTAGAGTAGACTATAAAGTCAGCTGGCCAATTTGTATCACCATATCAGTGTAAAAAAAAAAAAAGCCAGAGTGTATTTTACGGTATTTAACCTAAATGTCTGTGTCTTTAGTGGATGCATTTATTATTATTTAGATTTATTTTCTAAACAATCATTAACTGTAAGTAAATTGAATTGAAACATTAATGAAAATGGAGCGTTCAGCATCAGCTTTTAAAATAATATGATATAAGTAGTAAGCCGGTGGGCATGAAATCTTGAAAAAGACCCCAATAAGAATATAAGAGTATTGGGAGTATTTGAGAAGAAGTGGCATACGGCATTTTCTCTGCCACAGTAAGCCTGTATTAACCTCTTAAGTGATTACAAGACTAGCTTCTAACCTAGCATCCTTAGAGAACAAGCACGAGTGCAAACACACCGCCAGCCGATTCTTCCTTAAACCCCTCACAGCAGCGTCTGAAGAGGGGACCCCTCCTTCGGGATGGGGGGTGTAGGGGAGGCTCAGCATGTTTGGGGTTCAGCTCTTAAAGAGCTTTATTGCCCCCCTCCCTCACACACACACACACACATACACAAACATACTCCGCCAGCAAATACACCCACATAAACACACACGCACACCCGTATTCCCACTGCGCTGTAGTATTTAAATGAAGCGCTAACGAGCCCTTGCCCTCTGGACCCCCAGGACCAGGACCCCACGCGCTGCTGCTCGCCAGCCCGTCCCCGAGCAGACGTGCGTGGGCAGGAGAGCGAGGAGAGAGGGCCCCCTGACCCAGGCAGCCAGCCAGTGATTTATCACTTTGCTTGCTTTCCTCCAGTCCTGCTCTGTCCTCTGTGTGTGTGTGTGTGTGTGTGTGTGTGTGTGTGTGTGTGTGTGTGAGCAGGGTGGGGGGGAGACCAATCAGCAGGGGGGCTATTGTTCCTAAATACAGACACGCGCCGCGCAGGCCGTTAAACAATGACACCATGTTGTTATCTGGGGAAAGGGCCTAGCATGCGGAACAATCTACCGAGATCAATGTGTCGTATGTGACTGTGCCTGTGTGTGCCTGTTTGTGCCTCTGTGTGCACGTGTGTGTGTTTGTGTGTGTGTGTGCATATGTGTGGGAGTTTCCTTCATTTCTTCCCCTCCCCTCATCTCTTCATCCCTCTTTCTTTCTACCTCCCCCTCTGTCACTTTTTCTCTCTGTCTCCCCTCTTTTCTTTCTCTCCCTCCCTCCCTCCCTGGCTCTCTCTCTCTCCCTCTCTCCCCGTACTGTCATGGAGCGCGCCGATGAAGAATGGTCTCTCCCCTCGGTGTAATAATTGAAAAGTGTGGCGTCTGCGGGAGCCATCTGTGTCTGTGTGCAATGAGAGTCTATGAGGGCCAGCCTCAGCTCCTCCTCCAGGGAGCTGTTAACACCTCATAGACACAAGGGCCCCCCAGGGATCCAAAGGAGTCTGTGTGTGTGTGTGTGTGTGTGTGTGTGTGTGTGTGTGTATGTGTGTGAGTGTGTGTGCGCGTGCGTGAGTGTGAGTGGTTTGGGGGGGGGGGGGGGGGGGGGGGGGACAAAAGGGGGGGGGGGGGGGTGGGTTGGGGGGGGGGGGGGGTGGGGGGGGGTGGGGGGTGAGGGGGTGTGTGTGTGTGTGTGGGGGGGGGGGGGGGGGGGGATGCTGTGAGGCAGCAAGTGTGCTGCATGCTCAACTAATGAGAAAGCAGGTGATTATTTCAACCTGCAGACAAAAATAAACTAGGGTGATTGCACTGCCCCTGTGACACGTGCAATCCATTTGACTGCTTCCCTGCACGGGATGTCTGCAACCTTCTATCTTCTCTCCTCTGCCCTCAAAGACTTCTAAGCACCACTAGTTGGTGGCTGGCTTTGGACCCTCTCAGTGTTATAGGCTCTCAGTGTTATAGGTATTAACCCTCTCAGTGTTATAGGTATTATAGGCTCTCTTCAATACGTTTAGTAAAAATAGTTCTAAATAATGATTTTGTAAAAGTAACTTCCTCCTAAGTAACTTCCTCTATTTTTTATAGAAATGTTTTGTTGATTGTTTGTTGAAGGGCTTCCAAGGAATATATAGCAAGCCTCTTGTGAGCAAACCATGCCAACCATTTCAAATTTCCAATTTTAGCTGGTCTGAATGCTCCAAGTTGTTGAATGTAATTTTGAGCCAATTCCGCAGGCATTATCCAATGCAGCTCACCAGCAGGCAGTGAATGAGACAAAGAGTCAAGAATGAATGAATTAATACTAATGAAGAATGAATGAAGAATTATTCTGAGCTTGGGATCAAAGGCTGATTGATAGAGCTCCCATCATCGCTAAAAACATGCTAATGTGTGTGCAGATTAGTTGGATCGCCATAACGATATCACGCTCATTAATCTGCGATATGAGCAAAAGCGTCAGAGCAGAGCTGCTAATGTTCGCATCGCCCGGGGATGCTGTTGAAAGATTACAGGGCGTCACCGTAGGATGCGCACTATTAACAGCTTTAGGGTTCACCAATTGGTGCGTTGTTATGAACCAAACAATTTTCAGTATTCGCGTTGTTAAATTAAATTCTTGATTGCAATTTTCAAAATGACAGATTTTAAAATGATAAACAGATCTTACACAGAACAAAATCAAATGATGTGCATGCTAAATAGTTTCCGAAATTACCGGGTAAAATTTTAATCATGAAATACCACAGATACAGGCAAATACATTTTGTGGAATGCAGTGTCGATTTATCAACTAACTTAAAGTGATCGTTTTGAGTCTTATTTTGACATTAGGAGTAGGTTTGGGGCCTCTTCCATTACAGACTAGACCCAGAAAGAACTGGTGCACAGCAAGTACCTCTGCATGAGTGCAAACTAAAGACCTTACCATAAACAAACAAGTAAGGAGGACGTTTTTGAGGACAAGGCTGTTTGTCACTCACACCATAAGTCCCCTTGCATTAAATAAATGTTTTTTTTCATTCTGCTTCAGAGGGGCACTCAGACTTGAGCACAAGTGTACCTCTTTTTTTATTTCTATTATTATTTATCAGTTATCTTTTTCTAGGTTTTTTTTATGTATCTACAATATCTACTATTTTATGTTTGTTTCATTGATACTGAGGTGCTGCCAATTAAGGCATTTTAGAGTTGCTTTGTAGTATTCAGCAAGTACGCAAATCTGAGGGTTTTTCAGAGATATGTAATTTCAAGAGATTATACACACACACACACACACACACACACACCTTCCCTTCCTACTGTGAAAGCACCAGCTAGTTCGAATGAAAGTCCTTCCTCAGCCCTGGCTGGTAAAAGAAGGCCTGTAGGGGATTGTCTCTGGATGACAGTGGATGTGTTAATTGATTATTTCCCAGATCAGGGCCTTTTCCTGCTTAAGCCGCTCTGCTCCCAGTAGGCAACCTACCAGCCACCCCTGAGTGGGCTTCTACTTTTCTGCTTCATTCTCGTCCCCCTTCTCCTCCTCCTCCTCTTCCTCCTCCCCCTACTCCTCTTTACACGACTGACTAGACACCCTGAGTAGTAGTGACTCCTCTACATCCCCCTCTCCACCTTCTTCTCTTTTGATTTTATCTGTTTCTTCCTTTTCTTTATCCTCCTCTTTTTCATCCCCCTCTACCCCCTTCAACACCTTTCCTCTCCATCTCATCTCTTCCACCTCCTCCCCTCTCTTCTCTTGATCCTTCTCTTTTTCCCCCTTCTCTTAAAAACCACCCAAAAGCCACCCATGTGCAGCTTTACCTCCACCTCTTCTTCTTCTTCACCTGGTCCTCCTCCCTCTTCCTCTCCTCTTATCCTCCTCAGTCTCCTCCTCTTTTCCCTCCTCCTCCTCCTCTTCTTCCTCTTCCTCCTCCTCCTCCTCTTCCCACTTCATCTCCCCTTTTCCTCCTCCTCTTCCTCTTCCTCCTCCTCCTCTTCCTCCCACTTCATCCCCTCCTCCTCCTCCTCCTGGACCTTCCCTAGCTGTGCTGTGTGCAGTGCAGTGCAGTGCAGTGTGGTGCTCAGTGGTGCTCAGCGGTGTTGTGGCTCTTTAGGGTTGCTCCATTAGGCTGTGGGCGTAAGCTGACGTGTGGGGCCCTGGGGAGGTGTTATTGTCAGAGCTGATTTACTCCGGCCATCTGACACCAGTAGCGTGGAGGCCAGGCCAGCAATGCCGCAGCAGCCAGGAGGAGGACGCCAGACCTCAGGGCACACACACACACACACACACACACACATACATACAAACACAGACAGACACACACACACACACACACACACACACACACTCATCACAGACATACACACACACACAGGCTATGCATACATATTTGAGAAAACATCAATACAAGAATCTAACACACACAACAAGGAATTCATGCAACACAGCACTAATTTTGATAAACCTGAATATGTAAAATGCACATACTCTAGAATACACTAGCAAAAAAATATATAAAAAAGAGAGAAGCAAAAAACGAAGATACGGGAAAGGGAGCTAATGGATTTAAAATAGAAAAAAAAAAATACTTAGAGTAAGATCAACATTAAACTTCATACAATCTGACCATTATATGCACCATGCCATTTAGCATGTTTAGTATGCATTATGTACTCATGCACATACCTTTACTGTTGGTGTTTGGTTAGGATTTAAAAAAAAATCTAAAATACATGATAAAAATAGCAGCCTAACAAATACTAATTAATAATTTATGATGTTTGCTTCTGTGTGCTGTAACATAATACTGTTAAATTTCAAATTAGGTCTAAATTGATGACTTTATAAACAAAACAGTTTGGATATATAGGACATGGACAGATTGCAGGGCTGGCTACATGTATCAATCAGACTCTCTCTCACACACACACACACTCACACACCAAGTGTCCAACCCCAGTTCTCCAGACAGAAGACAGTGTGGGAAAAACAGCTGATTTGTTTAGCCTCATTGTCCACCGGAGAAAACCTGTCCATCAGGTCTGTTGTCACACACATCCCGCTTCAACAGGCCTTTTCATAACGGAGACTGTTTGCAAACCTGATAACTTCCCAGGATGCCACTCTCTCCTAACTTCTCCCACAACCCATATTTATTCATTGTAATCTGCATCCACAGACACAGAAACACAGAGAGGAGGAAAAGCACTTAAAAAGAACCACGTTTGTGTCAAACTAAAAGTTTTGGTGTCTGCATTAATCTCTGGGAGTGCTTGTGGATTATCTGTGTTAAACACTCCGAAGTTCACTCAAGGGCCAACCCGCCACCGTTACATTCCACACACACTCTTTCTCCACTTTCTCTCTCTCTTTCTCTGTCTTTCACAGTCTCTGATGTTTATCTATGTCTTTTCTCTGAGATGCTGTTGACCTGTTCACACCTGATGTTTTTAAACCAAGAAAAAACACTCTGTGTGTGTGTGTGTGTGTGTG
>JAGFZM010005001.1:0-14256 GCA_017657215.1 Limnothrissa miodon | reverse complement strand
CACACACACACACACACACACACACACACACACACACACACTCACACCAACCCCCCCACACCCTCCCCGTGCATCTTGATACTTTTATTATTCCTCTCTTCAAATTGGAGTCCCGCAGCTTCCCCCCATAATCTAGTCAGCCTGCCCCTCCACCCCCTCTCGATAGTAATAAAAGAAATGCATAATCCAGTGTTTAAAAATATGAGATTTGCTTGTTGAAATCCCCAAGCGCCTGTTGGATTATGTGTGGCCTGCAGGATAGAGTCTTGTACCCCCCCACCCCCCACCATCCCCACTCCTCCGACCCCTTGACTCATGTGTGGGGACTCTGAGCGCTTGGGTACTGGACAGGCACAGGATGGGATGGGTAGAGAAGTTAAATAACAGAAGCCCTTGGGGCTGCTGACTTACGCTAACACCCATTCACAAAACGCCACTCAATCCCATGCACAGCGCCAGGGCTTTCTCAGTTCCTCAGTTTCAGTCCTCTGCTACTGGGTTGTGGCAAAACAAAACCTAAGAAGTAGAAGAATGAAAGAGAGTGTCTTCTCTTGTCAATCAGCCTTGTAGTTTGTAGTGTGTGGCACGTACACTGTACATAACAAACGTTTCATGCTTGTAGGAGCTAAAACAGTTCACGTATCTGCCACACGCAGGTACAGTGGAATGGTGAGTCTGATCTAATGGCTCAATGCAGGGGGGATTAATAAGGTGAAGAGGGAAAGCTGGGAGCCACCAGCTGCATCCAGACCGCACTGATCTAAGTTCCAATTCCGACTAGGCACTTCTTTTTCCTGCCTTCATCTGGCTTTGGGTCTCTCAACAGTCCTACCTGTAAGAAGGACAAAATACTTACATATAGGCCTAAGTGTATGTATGAAATTGTATACAATATTATTATATTATATTATATTATATTATATTATATTATATTATATTATTATATAAATTAGTATCCAATGACTGGGAAATCTGTTAATCTGTTTAAATGCCATTTTTATTAAAAATATATACTATATGTATTTGAATTTATATCTGAATTTCTATTTATTAAGTAAAAAAGTCAAGTTTTTTAAGTGTTATATAGCAATACATTAGGTCTATCGAACATATTCAATTTAACCTGGAGTGCCATGCATCTGGTGCTTAGCATGGTCTTTTTAAGACATTTTCTCTAAGGGATATTCCAACATATTAATAAGAAATAAACAGAATAAAATTCCCAGATAAGCCATGTGCTAAATCTCTGATGTGAGTCTGTGTATGTGTCTGTGAAACAAAGCGAATCACCTCAGACCAGGGCCAGTTATCGTGAATAACCCTCACCTGTTGACAGATGGCCACATCAGTCGCATCAGACTGCTCTGAGCGGATCTGATCCAATCAGGACCCTTTCCACTCACTCCTGTCCTCTCCTTTCCTCTCCTTTCTCATCTCCGCTTGGAATCGGATCGGTTGTTTTTATTTATTTCTGTGGTGATGTAACTGGTTAGCATATCTTGGCGGAGCCTGTCAGACACGCGTGTGAATCAAAGGGCCCTAATTTATGGGCTGAAGCGCACAAAGAAGCTTCAGCATCCCTCCTCCTCCTCTTCCTCCTCCACCTCCGCAGCATCAGCAGCAGCAGCAGAAGGCGGCCTGGAGGTGAGGCCTGGAGGTTCACTTTAATTTACGACTGCCGGGACACTGGAAGATGGGACAGGCAAAACAGCTTTCCCTCCCTCCCTCCCTTTCTGCCCTCTCCTCTCTCTCTTTTACCTTTTCTCTCTAACTCTCTTACTCACCCACTCCCCCCTCTTCTTTCTTTTTTCATTTTCCCCCCTTTTTTTACGGCACTATCCTCAATCCTCTAATACCCCTGAAATGTAAATCCATATGCACACATGCATCCTGGACAATGCCATCAATATGAATTTTATGTAAAATGTCCCCATAACTCTGACACATGATGGAACATATGACTCCCTGTAATTTCATTACATAAAAAGGTTGTGTGTTTGCTGGGAAGAGGATGGGAAGGGGAGAGCTGGTGGTCTTATTAGCACAACCTTGCATATGTGTAGAGTGTGTGTGTGTGTGTGTGTCTCTGTTTGTATGTGCACATGTGTGTGTATGTGTGTTACAGAGTGCATGTATGCATATTGAAATGCATGTGAATGAACATCCATGTGTGTGTGTATGTGTGTGTGTGTGTGTGTGTGTGTGTGTGTGTGTATGTGTGGGTCTGTGATCATATATGCATGTGTGTGTATGGGAGGGTGTGTGTGTTTGTGTGCAGGGGGTGAGCATAGGATCACCACAAATGCAAAGCAGACCAGCATATTAGGTAAAAAGGAGAGGTGCTTTGGTCCGTCTGAGTAATCTCTTAGATCACTCGGGAGCCTTAACACAGTAGGCTTATGCAGGTAGTACAAGAACATGGAAATGAATGAGAAAAGACAATCTCCATAATTGTAATATTTTAAGAAAGGGGCTATGCATATGCCTCTTGTCTGATCCCCAATCAGCCTTAATAAATACATGGAGCACACACACACACACAAACACACACGCAGACACACACACTCACACACACACAGACACGACACAATAAAAAAGGCTGTACTAATGTTTTGACAATCCCATTTTTCAGCTATTCTCTTTTTATGAGTTTAAAATAAAATGTTCTAAAACATTTTTTTAAATACTAAATGGAAATGGAAATGGAAAATTATAAACACAAAGATAATACAGTATACGGATTCTAAATTACTGACATGCTTGGCTACATAAAGAAATATTTTATTATTTTTTTACTAAGAAAATAAAACGGTTTTGGCAGCAAGTCTATCTGCCTCTTGTTATTACATTGCCATTTGCAAACATAAAATTTTCAGACTTTTCTCCACATTTTTTATTTGTAATTATATGCAGTACAGTGTGTGCTAAATTGTCTCAGTGAAGTTGTGTAAAGAAGTGTGTGCATATGCACATGCATGCATATCCATATATGTATGTGTGTGAGTGTGTGTGTGTATGTGTGTGTGTGTTTCTATGTCTGTGCTTGTTCTTGCGTGCATGTGTGTGTGCGTGTGCATGCGTGTGTGTGTATGAGAGAGTGTGTGGGTGTGTGCGTGTGTGTTGGGTGGGTGTCTCATTCTATTAGTAGATGGGTTGCTGTTGGCTACTATCCCCACTAAGCTGATATGGCTGCTGCTGTTTGAAGCGACTCAGTGACCAGGCAGGGATGCCTGTTGCCCTATTGAACTTGGAGAGTTCCCCAGAGGTTTGGCTTTGAACCGTGCCACTGTTGCAACAGCAAGATCAAACAGCGTCTTATGAAAGTCTCCTGAGGTACGCCGGCACAATTAACTAAACAGGCAATGCTCACACCTGTTCTTATTTGGCTCATCCCATGGTTTATTCTTTCGGTCTCTCTCTCTTTCTCTTCCTCTTTCTCTTTCTCTCTCCCTCCCTCAGACTCACATACACACACACACACACACACACACACACAAACACACACACACTACATCTATAAAACATACTGTAGGATACTAGGATTGGACATTTGGTTGTGCATTGGTACTATACAATAACAAAAAATCCTTAAAAATTAATATAAAAATAACAGCAGCAAAAAATAATTTCATAAAGTATACCTTAAAAGGCTCTAAATATTCCTGTCTTACTTCTGCCCTATCTGCATTAATACGAAAAAATTAATTCAGACATTTAGTCATTCCATAAATATACATAGAGTACATAGAACTAGATAGATACTAGATAGACACTCTTTTCAGATCAGTGAGCCATGCAGACTAACCTAGTTCTTGAACTACTTCTCCATTTGTGAATATGGATCTGATTGTGAAGCGAGATTTGAGATGTTGTGAGGCTGAGTTTGTCTGAAGGACACCTCTGCTAGGTGTACACTAGCATGTACAGCTAGAGCAGCAGACAGAGTGTATGGATTCCCATAATCTACTGGGATGAGACGGAGAAAAAAATGGCTCTTTTAGGTAGCGTATAGATAGTGCTGTAAGTGAGCTCAGGGGCATAACCAAACAACCACACATGTACACACACAAGCAGTGTCTGTTACTTACATACACACACACACGCTCACACACACACACAGACACACACACACACACACACACACACACACACACACACACATGCAAACACACAGAACACTCAGAGGCACTCTGTCTTATACATGTATACACACAGACACTCAGACATACTTTCTCTCTCTCTCTCTCTCTCTCTCTCTCTCTCACACACACACACACACACACACACACACATACACACACACACACACACACACATACACACACACACCAATTCTATTAATAAAGAGGGCGCCAATCCATAATGTAGAAATCATCCTCCACTCTATCGATCGGAGAGGTCCTGGGAGTTGGTCCCGTTTGTAAGTGTGTGTGTGTGTGTGTGAGTGTGTGTGTATATGGGTAGACATTGTGGGGGTATGTGACCGAGGAGAGCCCAGACACTCCAGTCTATTGGATTGAGATTCATTCGCTATTTAAGGGTCAGAGATCGGTTCTTGGTACCAACGGGGGGTGTGGGGGCTTGATGATCAATATGGCTCCCACACGTTCAACTTCTGTGTGCTTATCCACCGTAAATCCCACACTTGTGTTTTTTACTCCCTACAAGCACACACACACACACACACACACACACACATACACACACACACTCACACACAAACACACACACCACACCACACCACACACTACCACTGCTAAGTACATAGTCAATACTTAAAAAGAGATACAAAAAGATAAGTCAGTTGTGAGTGTTCAATAAGGTTCCAAAATGATTTTATATCCGTAATAGCTGTGAACCTTTGCACCTGGTCAATCCTGCCATCATTCAGCTCTACCCTTCTCCCCTGCAGGACACAGAGGACTGATGCTAAAACCTCATCTTCGGCGTGTTTGACGCTCATTGACAGCGACGGGGCTGAAACGAATCGCCGTAGAATAACCCTGCATTCAGGCCTTTACAGTAAGAGAGAAGAGCCCTGCAGTTTGTCAACAGGAGGAGATGGTGTGGGAGACCATTATCAGAGAGACATCGCCAGGCTTAGATGATCCTCGCATGATCACTAATGAGCAGGATTCAGTTTCATAAATCAGAATGTGATCCAGGACCACTGGAGAGCAACAACAGCTGTCTGCAAAGGTAGACAGAAATAGGTGGTGCAATTGGTGTCATTTTAAACACTGAAAAATAAATAAATTTACACATATATATATATATATATATGTGTGTGTGTGTAAACAAACATAAACATTTATTACAAAACTGATTTAAATTAGAAATGTAGCATTGATTTTTTTTTAACTCTATGCTGCAAATGATCTGCCAAGTATAAGCCTATATACTGTGTATGTTGTAAATGCACATTTACGCTCTAATGCTCTTGTGTAGCAGGTAAACACAAATCCAAAATATAAATAAATGTGTAATGGTTTCAGCTTTTCAGAGAAGCCACACATCTGCCATAACATGTTTCATTAAACACAAGTTGACTTTTGTATGGTGTTAAATTAATGTAATGGTCTTGAATAGCTTCTTGTTCCATCTCCAGTCTTCCAGGTGTTTCTCTTTCCTGGCCCATAATGTACCACTGTCCTTCCTGTACCCTTGCATGGGTCCTCATTTCCATATGGGATGCAAACAAGGTGCCCCTTCCCAACCCCATGGCCATCCCCACCCAACGCCACTCCACCCCTCTCTGCTGCACCTCACTTTTTCTCTCTCTTCTTTCCTCTCCCTTCCTCCACTACTTCTTTCTCTTCCTTCCATTCCTTGGTTCTTTCCATCATCTCTGTTACACTTTTACACACTCTCCAACTGTCCACACACACACACACACACGCACTTGCACACACTTCTGTCCGATGTGCTCCACCCTAGACTGCACACCTCCAGAGCCGCCTCATCTCTCTCTCTCTCTCTCCGTCGCCCCGTACGCTGTTTCTCTGACGCCGGGCCTGATATAGTGGAATGAGGTTTCTATGGACACCAAGGTCAGGGACGACCAATCTATTCAATCCACTCCCTTATTAGGGGTATAAATAATTTGGATCGCGACTGAACCTTGAACCTTGAACTGGCACCCTCAAAGAAATTTATCTTTTTTTTCTCTCCCCCTCTCTGCATTTCTTGCCATCTCTCGCTCTTCCCCTCTGTTTCCCCCTCTCCCTCCCTCCCTCCTTCCTCCCCTCGCCCCGTCTTTCTCTGTCTGTTTCCCTGTGTATATATGCTGTACTTCCATTAGGACAATGAGATGGAGGAGGAGGCTCTCTGCATATGCAATATTCTCAGCCCCATTTCCTTATGGAGTGAAGGGAAAATGTTTTCTCTCTGCGTGCGCCGCTGTTAAATTACCATATGGCGGTGGGCAGAAAAGCCATTTGCCCTTGCAGATGCTGGTGTGTGCGTGTCTGTGTGTGTGTGTGTGTGTGTGTGTGTGTGTGTGTCTGTGGAGGGGGGTTTACTGGTGCTTCTGAAAGATGTTTATTTGTGTCAGCATTACTGAAGACATAAGAGCATCAGTGAATATCTCAGGTATGGAATATCAATGAACCACTCAAAATTTTAGCTTCAGGGCTATGTCTATGCACATTATTTAATAAGTTACGCCTTTTTGTGATTAATTTAATAAATTATAATATACAGTTTTAAAGTACTTTGAAACGTATATATTCACAGTCTTCTTCTGTTGTTTGTGATCTGTGGCGTTCTTACCTTTTGACTGAGGACCTTTGTAGTGAAGACTGGCCTTCCACCATCCCTGATCCTCTCTAGACAAAATGATAAAATCATAGAGAGCATGATGAGATTGCTGCAATTATTAATCTCCAATAAATACATCTTGACCTGGGGATTAACGCTATGGCCCTCAACCCCACCCCACCCCCTCTCCTCCACAGATAAGGCGATCTTTCTGACATGAATTATGAAAACAACAATGGATTGGGGGAGTTGGTGTGTGTCCATGTCTGTGTATGTGTGGTGTGTGTGTGCGTGTCTGTGTGTGTGTAGGACAAATGTTTGAAACCTACAGTGGTGGAGCTGAGACACTGACACCTCTTTGGAGGTCTCCAGAGTGTATGAATGTCGCCGTGAGCACTGGGCGCTGACTGTGGAATACAAAATTCTGTTAGTGTGTGGCGTTGACTTCCCAGGACAAATGCACTATGTGCTCTGGTTATTTATTCAGGTTTCAGCTTGAGCAACTTTCTAATATTTTAACAACCAGCAAAATGCTTCCATTTTCTAAATATAACCATGTTTTGTGATTGTTTATCTCTTCATTAGAGTGTGAATATGTTCATTACACAGAGAGTGACCATGTGTTTGTGACTGTGATGCATTTGTCTGTGTGTGTGTGTGTGTGAGTGTGTATGAATAAGCATCTCTGTGTCTCTCCTGAGCCTAGTGCAGCTCTGTGTCTACCTCGATCGATCGGCTGTACCACAACCAAAACATGTCATAAATTAATATGCTGGGTGAGGATTGACCACATACTCTAACAGCACCCTTGTGTGAGTGTGTGTGTGTGTGTGTGTGTGTGTGTGTGTGTGAGATGCAATGACGTGATTAGAAACCAATGCAAACCAATAGCCAACACTGGAGACATTATTTAAAGAGTTGTGTCTTCGTTACTTATTATTTTCTACACAAAAGTATGAATACAAATGTCCAGTGGCAGATCCTTATGTATTTGTATTTTTTTCATTTAGACATCTGTGCTTCAAGACATGTAAACTCAAGGAATGTCTGGAGACTTTTGCTCACTGACTTGTTTCACTTTGAAAAAGAATGTTCAGGACATCACTTTAATGCCAAAAAGTATTGAGATGACTGAAATTTTATCAAATAAAATGATTTAGATACAGTGAACAAAAGCATAGGTAAAGAAATAAATTATTAAAAGACTATAAAAATATAAAACATTAGTTAGTACAATTTAGCAATGCACATCAAAATACAGAATGCACTAATCTTCAGTGATCAATTACAATCATCTAAGAATACGTATAATCGCCTGAGTATGTGTAAGTATAAATAAGTATAGATATACCTCTTTGAGATGTACCTCTTTGATCCCGTGGGGGGAATTTGGTCTCTGCATTCATCACAACATGAAACAGAGAAACAGAAAACAACAACAGAAAAAAATGCAGTTGCTTCTTTCAGGTTGAACTGCCAAGTTCCAATATTATTGTAGTGTTAAGTTATTACCTGGAGTAATTTTCCTAACAGGTGGTACTACAAGGTTAGCCCTGGAAAACCTGGGAAGTCACATTTACTTACTGTAGCTGCAGATGTATTGGTTCAGATGCCTTTAGTTAAGTAATCCACAGCGCACACAGTGCTTAAGGGATGGTATAACCAAGTACCTTAAAATGGACTGTGTGGAATGTGTGTATAATGTTTATCCCAAACATCGCTTTTAGTTCCCAAGTGTGTGCTTTCTAGATTTTTCTGTAATATTTCACCCATGTTTTTTTTCTACTGTGTGTGGCAGAAAAAGCATGTTATTTCGGACCTGTGCACAGCCCCTAACTTGTTTGAAAAATAAAGCCAAAAAGATTTTTTAAATTAAGTCATCAACTGCAAATAAATAAATAAATACATAAAATTAAAACATCACATTAAAATAGCACAGCTATTTATAATTGTGAATTATTGGCTTTACTTTTGAGACCATATTTTTTTGTCATCATCTATAATATTTAAGGGCAACAAGTATTCATAAAATAGAAATATGAGAAGAAATAAGAGAAATATGCAGTAGTAGAGTAGACTATAAAGTCAGCTGGCCAATTTGTATCACCATATCAGTGTAAAAAAAAAAAAAGCCAGAGTGTATTTTACGGTATTTAACCTAAATGTCTGTGTCTTTAGTGGATGCATTTATTATTATTTAGATTTATTTTCTAAACAATCATTAACTGTAAGTAAATTGAATTGAAACATTAATGAAAATGGAGCGTTCAGCATCAGCTTTTAAAATAATATGATATAAGTAGTAAGCCGGTGGGCATGAAATCTTGAAAAAGACCCCAATAAGAATATAAGAGTATTGGGAGTATTTGAGAAGAAGTGGCATACGGCATTTTCTCTGCCACAGTAAGCCTGTATTAACCTCTTAAGTGATTACAAGACTAGCTTCTAACCTAGCATCCTTAGAGAACAAGCACGAGTGCAAACACACCGCCAGCCGATTCTTCCTTAAACCCCTCACAGCAGCGTCTGAAGAGGGGACCCCTCCTTCGGGATGGGGGGTGTAGGGGAGGCTCAGCATGTTTGGGGTTCAGCTCTTAAAGAGCTTTATTGCCCCCCTCCCTCACACACACACACACACATACACAAACATACTCCGCCAGCAAATACACCCACATAAACACACACGCACACCCGTATTCCCACTGCGCTGTAGTATTTAAATGAAGCGCTAACGAGCCCTTGCCCTCTGGACCCCCAGGACCAGGACCCCACGCGCTGCTGCTCGCCAGCCCGTCCCCGAGCAGACGTGCGTGGGCAGGAGAGCGAGGAGAGAGGGCCCCCTGACCCAGGCAGCCAGCCAGTGATTTATCACTTTGCTTGCTTTCCTCCAGTCCTGCTCTGTCCTCTGTGTGTGTGTGTGTGTGTGTGTGTGTGTGTGTGTGTGTGTGTGAGCAGGGTGGGGGGGAGACCAATCAGCAGGGGGGCTATTGTTCCTAAATACAGACACGCGCCGCGCAGGCCGTTAAACAATGACACCATGTTGTTATCTGGGGAAAGGGCCTAGCATGCGGAACAATCTACCGAGATCAATGTGTCGTATGTGACTGTGCCTGTGTGTGCCTGTTTGTGCCTCTGTGTGCACGTGTGTGTGTTTGTGTGTGTGTGTGCATATGTGTGGGAGTTTCCTTCATTTCTTCCCCTCCCCTCATCTCTTCATCCCTCTTTCTTTCTACCTCCCCCTCTGTCACTTTTTCTCTCTGTCTCCCCTCTTTTCTTTCTCTCCCTCCCTCCCTCCCTGGCTCTCTCTCTCTCCCTCTCTCCCCGTACTGTCATGGAGCGCGCCGATGAAGAATGGTCTCTCCCCTCGGTGTAATAATTGAAAAGTGTGGCGTCTGCGGGAGCCATCTGTGTCTGTGTGCAATGAGAGTCTATGAGGGCCAGCCTCAGCTCCTCCTCCAGGGAGCTGTTAACACCTCATAGACACAAGGGCCCCCCAGGGATCCAAAGGAGTCTGTGTGTGTGTGTGTGTGTGTGTGTGTGTGTGTGTGTGTATGTGTGTGAGTGTGTGTGCGCGTGCGTGAGTGTGAGTGGTTTGGGGGGGGGGGGGGGGGGGGGGGGGACAAAAGGGGGGGGGGGGGGGTGGGTTGGGGGGGGGGGGGGGTGGGGGGGGGTGGGGGGTGAGGGGGTGTGTGTGTGTGTGTGGGGGGGGGGGGGGGGGGGGATGCTGTGAGGCAGCAAGTGTGCTGCATGCTCAACTAATGAGAAAGCAGGTGATTATTTCAACCTGCAGACAAAAATAAACTAGGGTGATTGCACTGCCCCTGTGACACGTGCAATCCATTTGACTGCTTCCCTGCACGGGATGTCTGCAACCTTCTATCTTCTCTCCTCTGCCCTCAAAGACTTCTAAGCACCACTAGTTGGTGGCTGGCTTTGGACCCTCTCAGTGTTATAGGCTCTCAGTGTTATAGGTATTAACCCTCTCAGTGTTATAGGTATTATAGGCTCTCTTCAATACGTTTAGTAAAAATAGTTCTAAATAATGATTTTGTAAAAGTAACTTCCTCCTAAGTAACTTCCTCTATTTTTTATAGAAATGTTTTGTTGATTGTTTGTTGAAGGGCTTCCAAGGAATATATAGCAAGCCTCTTGTGAGCAAACCATGCCAACCATTTCAAATTTCCAATTTTAGCTGGTCTGAATGCTCCAAGTTGTTGAATGTAATTTTGAGCCAATTCCGCAGGCATTATCCAATGCAGCTCACCAGCAGGCAGTGAATGAGACAAAGAGTCAAGAATGAATGAATTAATACTAATGAAGAATGAATGAAGAATTATTCTGAGCTTGGGATCAAAGGCTGATTGATAGAGCTCCCATCATCGCTAAAAACATGCTAATGTGTGTGCAGATTAGTTGGATCGCCATAACGATATCACGCTCATTAATCTGCGATATGAGCAAAAGCGTCAGAGCAGAGCTGCTAATGTTCGCATCGCCCGGGGATGCTGTTGAAAGATTACAGGGCGTCACCGTAGGATGCGCACTATTAACAGCTTTAGGGTTCACCAATTGGTGCGTTGTTATGAACCAAACAATTTTCAGTATTCGCGTTGTTAAATTAAATTCTTGATTGCAATTTTCAAAATGACAGATTTTAAAATGATAAACAGATCTTACACAGAACAAAATCAAATGATGTGCATGCTAAATAGTTTCCGAAATTACCGGGTAAAATTTTAATCATGAAATACCACAGATACAGGCAAATACATTTTGTGGAATGCAGTGTCGATTTATCAACTAACTTAAAGTGATCGTTTTGAGTCTTATTTTGACATTAGGAGTAGGTTTGGGGCCTCTTCCATTACAGACTAGACCCAGAAAGAACTGGTGCACAGCAAGTACCTCTGCATGAGTGCAAACTAAAGACCTTACCATAAACAAACAAGTAAGGAGGACGTTTTTGAGGACAAGGCTGTTTGTCACTCACACCATAAGTCCCCTTGCATTAAATAAATGTTTTTTTTCATTCTGCTTCAGAGGGGCACTCAGACTTGAGCACAAGTGTACCTCTTTTTTTATTTCTATTATTATTTATCAGTTATCTTTTTCTAGGTTTTTTTTATGTATCTACAATATCTACTATTTTATGTTTGTTTCATTGATACTGAGGTGCTGCCAATTAAGGCATTTTAGAGTTGCTTTGTAGTATTCAGCAAGTACGCAAATCTGAGGGTTTTTCAGAGATATGTAATTTCAAGAGATTATACACACACACACACACACACACACACACCTTCCCTTCCTACTGTGAAAGCACCAGCTAGTTCGAATGAAAGTCCTTCCTCAGCCCTGGCTGGTAAAAGAAGGCCTGTAGGGGATTGTCTCTGGATGACAGTGGATGTGTTAATTGATTATTTCCCAGATCAGGGCCTTTTCCTGCTTAAGCCGCTCTGCTCCCAGTAGGCAACCTACCAGCCACCCCTGAGTGGGCTTCTACTTTTCTGCTTCATTCTCGTCCCCCTTCTCCTCCTCCTCCTCTTCCTCCTCCCCCTACTCCTCTTTACACGACTGACTAGACACCCTGAGTAGTAGTGACTCCTCTACATCCCCCTCTCCACCTTCTTCTCTTTTGATTTTATCTGTTTCTTCCTTTTCTTTATCCTCCTCTTTTTCATCCCCCTCTACCCCCTTCAACACCTTTCCTCTCCATCTCATCTCTTCCACCTCCTCCCCTCTCTTCTCTTGATCCTTCTCTTTTTCCCCCTTCTCTTAAAAACCACCCAAAAGCCACCCATGTGCAGCTTTACCTCCACCTCTTCTTCTTCTTCACCTGGTCCTCCTCCCTCTTCCTCTCCTCTTATCCTCCTCAGTCTCCTCCTCTTTTCCCTCCTCCTCCTCCTCTTCTTCCTCTTCCTCCTCCTCCTCCTCTTCCCACTTCATCTCCCCTTTTCCTCCTCCTCTTCCTCCTCCTCCTCTTCCTCCCACTTCATCCCCTCCTCCTCCTCCTCCTGGACCTTCCCTAGCTGTGCTGTGTGCAGTGCAGTGCAGTGCAGTGTGGTGCTCAGTGGTGCTCAGCGGTGTTGTGGCTCTTTAGGGTTGCTCCATTAGGCTGTGGGCGTAAGCTGACGTGTGGGGGCCCTGGGGAGGTGTTATTGTCAGAGCTGATTTACTCCGGCCATCTGACACCAGTAGCGTGGAGGCCAGGCCAGCAATGCCGCAGCAGCCAGGAGGAGGACGCCAGACCTCAGGGCACACACACACACACACACACACACATACATACAAACACAGACAGACACACACACACACACACACACACACACACACTCATCACAGACATACACACACACACAGGCTATGCATACATATTTGAGAAAACATCAATACAAGAATCTAACACACACAACAAGGAATTCATGCAACACAGCACTAATTTTGATAAACCTGAATATGTAAAATGCACATACTCTAGAATACACTAGCAAAAAAATATATAAAAAAGAGAGAAGCAAAAAATGAAGATACGGGAAAGGGAGCTAATGGATTTAAAATAGAAAAAAAAAAATACTTAGAGTAAGATCAACATTAAACTTCATACAATCTGACCATTATATGCACCATGCCATTTAGCATGTTTAGTATGCATTATGTACTCATGCACATACCTTTACTGTTGGTGTTTGGTTAGGATTTAAAAAAAAATCTAAAATACATGATAAAAATAGCAGCCTAACAAATACTAATTAATAATTTATGATGTTTGCTTCTGTGTGCTGTAACATAATACTGTTAAATTTCAAATTAGGTCTAAATTGATGACTTTATAAACAAAACAGTTTGGATATATAGGACATAGACAGATTGCAGGGCTGGCTACATGTATCAATCAGACTCTCTCACACACATACACACATGTACACACACACACACACACACACACACACCAAGTGTCCAACCCCAGTTCTCCAGACAGAAGACAGTGTGGGAAAAACAGCTGATTTGTTTAGCCTCATTGTCCACCGGAGAAAACCTGTCCATCAGGTCTGTTGTCACACACATCCCGCTTCAACAGGCCTTTTCATAACGGAGACTGTTTGCAAACCTGATAACTTCCCAGGATGCCACTCTCTCCTAACTTCTCCCACAACCCATATTTATTCATTGTAATCTGCATCCACAGACACAGAAACACAGAGAGGAGGAAAAGCACTTAAAAAGAACCACGTTTGTGTCAAACTAAAAGTTTTGGTGTCTGCATTAATCTCTGGGAGTGCTTGTGGATTATCTGTGTTAAACACTCCGAAGTTCACTCAAGGGCCAACCCGCCACCGTTACATTCCACACACACTCTTTCTCCACTTTCTCTCTCTCTTTCTCTGTCTTTCACAGTCTCTGATGTTTATCTATGTCTTTTCTCTGAGATGCTGTTGACCTGTTCACACCTGATGTTTTTAAACCAAGAAAAAACACTCTGTGTGTGTGTGTGTGTGTGTG